>ML821462.1:25228-76575 GCA_009831015.1 Picea engelmannii
GAGAGGTGCGAATACTGGGAGGATATTGGGATCCCCTGGCATATTGCAACTAGGATCGTTGGGTTTTATTTTGGTAGGAGCAGTAAGATCAGCAATGGTTGGTAACGCAGGAGGTTCGATTGCTTGATACCCAGAATTCTGGGGTAAGGGAGATGAAGATGTTGAGCAACATTGGTTCTTATGTGAAGCAATCTGGAGGTCCAGAGGGACTCCAGATGTGAATAAATTGGTTGACTTCCAAACTAATTTGAGAGTTCGTGCTCTCAAATGGTACATGAAGGCCATTAATTTAGGAGTACCAAGAGGGAAAGATCAAGCATTCACACTTGACTAGGTACGGACAAATTTCATAGTGGATTTTAAGCTACCTCGGTCAAAAAAATAGGTTATGTATGAGTTGCGCAAAATTCAGCAAAGGGAAGGTGAATCGGCCTAGGAATAAAACTAGAAGTTTAAAGATGCTATAGGGAGGTTAGTGCATCCAATTCATGAGGAACATCAAAGAGAATGGTATATCCAGGGATTGCTATCTCTGACACAGATTCCGTTAACGAAACAACAAATAGCCACTTTGACAGATGCCTTAGAACAATTAATGAAGATTGAAGCCATGGAAGAATATTCGAGGAGCCTAAGAGTGACCATACCCCCAACAAATAAAAATTTGGCACAACTAAAAGGGTAAATATCAGTGCTTACATAGAAGATTCAAGAATTGATGATACTCATGCCAAAACGACTGCAAGTATGGTGTATTGGATGTTACACAGAGGGACATCTAGTGAACAAGTGTCCATGAATGAGGGGAATGGGACCTCCTTAGAATCCTATGGGACCTTCATCGGGACCCATGGGAGGAGTTGCGCAAGTATCTGCGAATTTACCATTCCATACCCCAACCCCTTTTCATGCTTTTCTAGGTAATCAAGTAGCGCCATCAGTTGAGTATTGCAAGATTTTTTGAATCCATGGGCATGGGCCAAGGTAGTGCCCCATTATTTAGAAGCATTCAACAGTACGGAATACGATGCATTGTGAGTTTTTTGCATCTACCACACATGCTACAAATCAGTGTAGAGCATTGGATGCACTTGCAGATAGACTGGATAGAGCATTAGTTAGGGTGAATGAAACCCCTCAGTGACCGAGAAGAGGTCGAGGAGGTGGAGCTGGAGGAGACTTCATAGGAGGAAGAATTGATAGAAGAGGACCAAGTATATGCTACAATTGTGACGAGCAAGGCCACATGGCTAAAGATTCTCCTCATCTGAGACCGCCATGGTGCTCTCACTGCAGAACCAATGGGCACGCAACTGAAGACTACCCATAACTAATATCAAAATGGGAATATCGGGTACGTCAACAAGGAAATAAGCTCATCAGTTCATAGATAAAAATATTTATTAGAGGACAACTTACTAGTAGAGACGCTGACAATTTACTTCAGATCTAGAAAGCAGCGCCTAGGGAGGACATGTATGATCCTCTGAAACATAAGTTATTCTTTAAAAATGTCATAGAAGTATTTCAGAATATCCCTAGCCCTGAGATGCCAGAGAAACATCTTCAGCCTATTGTTTATCCTAGGATCGTGCAAGTCCCTGCTTCACCCCCTACACCCAAAAACCTTGTAGTCTCGATGACACAACCTGAGCAGCCACAAAATGTAGTTGACCTTTGGTTTTATTTATTTTCTGATATTATTGGGAATGACCAATTGACAGAAAATTTGCACAATGCATTGTACCTAGTTCTAGGAAATGAAGAATCTCCATAAACAAGAATAAGGACTAATCTTCCTGAGAAGAATACTCAGAGAATGCAGAGAAGAAAAGTACAAACTAGAAAAGAGTTTATATTAGCATCCCAGCTAGATGAATTTGAGATTAAGAATTTCATGTTAGATTTGGGATATGATGTTAATATACTGCCTAAAAATACTTGGGAAGCTTTAGGAAAACCTCAGTTGACATATTCCCCAATCCATCTAAGAATGGCCAATAAATATTGTATTTTCCCAATATGAAAACTGGAGAATGTGGAAATAGATGTTGCGGGAGTGAAGACTGTAGATGATTTTGATGTGATTGAAATCATGGGGGATAAGGACCCTTATCTTGCACTACTTTGTGTTGATTGGGCTTATGAAAACTATGCAGTGATTAACCTAAAGAAAGACACTATGATGTTTGAGGCAGATGGAATAAAAGTATTTCAACCCTTGGATCCATATGTAGGCCCTCGATACATGGAACCAACGGACAATAATATGGAGGGAGAATACTTGGATCACTTGTACACTATAACTGAAGGAATAAGAGAAGACCACATAAATCCTACTACTAATGGATCAGTAAGTTGGAGGAGGATACAATCAGCGGAAGAAGATTCAAAACTGACATTTGACAATTGGCAGCAAGGTTCTTATGAAATATTTTCAAGAATATGTGCAACTGTCAGAGAAACTATATGGGTCAGAACCGAGGTAAGAGAACACCTGATATATGATGGTACCTTAGAACTTGACAGTTTTTTGTTCAGTATGGAAGAAAATATAGTGGAGGATCAAAGGATCTGAGTGTTGGATTTAGCCCTCCAGAACACCCCTGCCAAATGGTGGACTAACAACAAAGCCTTAGTTAGGAACTGGGAAGATGTGAAGCAAGTTATCCGATATAGATTTCAATATAAGAATCATCTGGAATCTTAGATGCAAATGGATTTCCAAGTTGTGCAACTGTTCAATGGATAATCTGATCCTAAAGAACACATTGAACAATGTGTAAGATAGTGGCAAGTTGTGGAAATACCATCTCGCTTCTGGATTCAATTATTTCCCCATTCACTAGGTCAAATTTCGACAGCTTGTTACATGCATGAAGAAACCAGAAGATAGACCAGCGATTGACAAACGTTGGCAAATCAAGTTTGCAAGGAATTCTCATTTACAAGTAAGTACCCTGAGCTTAAAGTAGTCCTGCAAAGAATTAAATAATTCCTTTTGTTGGCCCTTGGCTATGGAAGCAAGTGAAGATCAAGGAAGAAAAGGAAAAACATGAACTGCACAGAAGACACAGTGACTGTTACTGGGTCAAAGTAAGTAAAAGAGTAGAAAAGACAAAACAAAGTAAAAGGAAACAAGACGTTGGACGAGGAGATCGAGTATGACAGATCAGCAAGGAAGATGGATCATGGACAACTCAGCAAGTGGAAAAATCCATTATTGGATGCTTTGGAGCACCACGCGAGAAGGAAGTAAAGACAGGTTGGCAAAGCTTTGAAAATGCGGGTCAAGTTGACCTAGGGTTTTAGACACCCAGGGTTATGGTATCTAGGGTTTTGACACCTAGGTTTTGACCTAAGGCTTTCGGTGGGTGATTGTAATGTATAAATAGAGGTCTAAAAGACCTAGGATGGGTTGTTGTTGTTATTGTTGATGGTACTAAGTTGATTGAGGATTCATTGTTATTGTGTGATCGAGTGAGTACTATTGTGCGAGAGAGAAGTGCTGAGTGTAGAGTCTTCTAGTATTGTAAGATCTTCAGCTGCGTGCGAAGATAAGTCCTGCAGCTGGGTGCGCGGGAAGGGGAGAGATAGAGAGGAGAAGAAAGAATATCTGCTAGTTGAGAGCATAAACAAGAACTATATGCTTCATAATAATATATTATAAAGCACAGCTCTGTGGACATATCCCTAGAGAGAGGGTGAACCACGTATATCTTTTGTTGTGTGTGTGATTGATGCTATGTTCTTTGTCATTTGGTATATTGTTATTGCATTACTGTGTTAGATCTGATAGATGGTTTTGTGGAGTAGATCTAAACTGGTAGATGATATATAAACATTTTATTTTTCTTGTATTGGATCCACTTGATATCCCCTTTGGTTGTAGACATCTTTGTCCTGCAACCCCCCCATAGCTACTTCAAGTGAGACTGCATCTACTTCACAGGTGTTGCCGAAAGGGCCAATAGTTAGGGCTTGTTGGTGCACTCTTGGAGCTGAACCCTAGGTCTGCCCCTGTGCCAACAAATGGTTCCATTGTCGGGACAGGAATATTCTTGAGGGAATGTCAAGGTGGTTTCCATTGAAGACAGAGATTCAGAAGTGGATAGAAGACCAAGAAAAGAACTTCGTTGAAGCCCATAACAAGCACCTTAATCTTAGTACAGAGGATTGGTTGTATAGATATATCTTTACTGATATACATGAAATTTTCTTTGGAGGAATCCATCAGGAGCTATATGAGTGGCTAGCTAGGTTAGCACATATCCAATTTGAGATCAGATCTAGGCCACTTGTGGCTTGGACGTAGAAACTGATCAATAAGGTCAAGAGAGTTGATAACGTTGTGTCAAGAGTTGTAGATCACTGGTTTGATAGTACCATTGGAGGGTATATCACTGAGTTAATTTTTAACAGAGTAGAGTCATATATCCAAGCCGAGAGATACTTCTTTAAGGGACCCAGAGGAAAATTTTTACATTTATGAAGTTGAGGATCAAGATGTTATTGCATGAGAAGAACATATTGAAAATACAGTAGTTGCATGGATTTGAAAAGGATAATGTCCAAGAATTCGAACAGCAACAGCGACACATAGGCTAGACATATGCGCAGTGGGGGAGAGCATTCAGATAAGTTCATCTTGTGAACCTGTTTAAAAAAAACTACGGGGATGAGGGTTTCTACAGTGGAGAAGAGGTCGATATGACAGATGAGGAGCATTCAGAATCCGCTAGGACAGAGGAACCTCGTCGAGAAGAGCCAGAAACTTCAGTAACTACACAGACTATTGAAGTAAGTACCAATACTCTTCCTATTTTTTCAGCAGCCTTAAGTAACTAGAGTAACCTAAGTCATCAGAGCACTGTCACTAGTAGTCCACCACATACTCAATCAGGAAACCTAGGAAGATCTATGGCAGACGAGATGAGGTTACCCACCTTTAAAGGAGATGGAACTGAAGACACTGAACAACATTGGTTTCTCTGCGAAGTTGTGTGGAGTATTAAGAATATCACCAACGAAGCTATCAAACGAGCTCAGTTCAGTACTACCCTAAGAGATCGCACACTGATACGGTATATGAAATTTGTCCAAGGAGCTACGCCCAAACCATTGAATGCTATTAAGAATTCGCTAATCATTGAATTCAAGAAACCTAAGTCAGAATCGCAGTGCATTACAGAACTGAAAGAAATCAAGTAGAGAATAGTTGAATCGGTATAGGAGTTCGATTAGAGATTCAAGACCTTGACAGGCCATCTGAGTTTTCAAATCCGAGATTAGCAGAACAAGGAATGGTTCATTGTTTCCCTCTTACCACACATTAGGGTTCCTCTGATGCAACAGATAATTGCTTCATAGGCTGAGGTGCTAGAGATCACCATGAATCTAGAATCATCCCCTATGGGAAAATCCATCTCAAGTATGAGTCAAATCTTGAGTCAGCTGAATAGTTTGTCTCTACGGGTCAAAGATATGAATAAATACAAGGGAAAATATAAGAGAGAATACATATGGTGTGTCAGATGCATATTAGAATGCCATCACAAGGAACATTGTCCCTTATTCCATGTATACTTGTCCTCTGGATCTCCGAGCCCCTTGAAACAAGTTACCCTACCCTAGTGCGAGGTATGCAGAAATAGACATCCCCCTGGTGAGTGCTACTACATTTAAAAATATGTTCAGACACCCACAAATTTGTATTGCACGTTCTGTAAGTCTATGGGACATGATGATAGGGATTGTAGGGCTTACGATCACATGCATGAAAGGTCAAGGGATATATACAAGATTCAAGGCGAAGTACATCAAGAAGGAAACACTACGCAGTATAACTCCCCTGGGAGAGGAAACTTCAACCCTCGTGGTGGATTCTGAGGAAGAGGAAGAGAAGGAGGTATGGGTCGAGGTCGAGGATAGATAATATGTTATAACTACGCACATCCATGACACTTGGAAAGGAACTGTAAGAACACTTGTACCACTTGCAACTATTGCAACTCTTTCGATCATGTGATCGAGGAATGTCCAGCACTGTTGGCTAAACTTCAAGAGAAACGAGGACCTCAGTAGAACCCGCAGATACAATTGATCAAAGCATAACCTCACAAAGTAGACCCTAGAGTCATTGTTATCACTAGAGGAGGCATTGTTATAGGAAAGGATAGAATGACCCAAGGAAATACAAAAGAAGAATCAGGAGTTAGGAAAGCTGCAGAGAAGACACAAACTTTTGATGCAAAGCAAGAAAACAAATGTCTGAGGAGGAAAGAAGAGAAATTAGGGGAGATCAATGCTCTTCGTCAAAGACACGACCAAAAGTAAGGGAATGTGGAATGCCTCTATCATTTGATCAGTCTTCTTCGACTGGAGATGGAAAAGAGGCAAGTAAACTTGTCAATTTCTTGTATACGTTTATAGAGTTGATTAAAGATGAGAAATCTATACAAGAACTACAAAATTTGGTCAGATAGTATGAGATAGGAAGGGTAGATCCTTCACTGAATAAATAAGTACATCAAATATCCAAGCATAGAAGGAAAAATAAGAAACTACATCTGAATGATCAGATTGGAGAGTATGTTACAGAATATGTGGTCCTCGACTTAGGGTCGGAGGTCAATGTCATGACAAAGAAAACCTGGGCACTGATGGGTAAACCTAACCTGATCTATTACCCTATCAGGCTTAGGATGGCTAATCAGTAGGCAGTAAGCCCCTTCGAAATATTGGAACATGTCCCTATGGACATCGACGGAGTGAGGACGTTTGCAAATTTTGAGGTGATTGAGATAGTTGATGATAGTTGTCCTTACCCTGTGCTATTAGGAATTGATTAGGCTTTAAATAATTCCACTATGGTTGATTTAAAGAAAATACAAATGATGTTTGAAGGATATGGACTTAGGGTCATCGCACCGTTATATCTCGATGAAGGTTAGCGATATACTGAGCCCATCAGAGAAGAAGACCGCACATATGAACTGGAAAACATATACAAATTCACAGCCAGACAACAAGATTACATTAATCCTACGGCAGATGGAAATTTGAGTTGGCGAAGTGACAGCGCATGTTCATCAAATTCATAAGAAGCATTGGAGAACTAGCAGAACAAAATGTATGAAGTATCTACAAGGAGATGTGCTATATTAACCAGAGAAATATGTTGTATCGGCACAACAATAAGTAACTTACCCACCTTTGATGGTATGAATCCTTTAGAAACTTTCTTGTCAGACTTTGAAGAAAGTGTACCAACATAACAACGCTTGTTGGCAATGAATGAGGCCTTGAAATCCACACCAGCAAGATGGTGGAGAACACATAAAAAAACATTAAAGAATGGGTGCAATGTCGTACTCTGATGACAACACAGTTCTCAGTGCAAGTAGACGGTTGTGAAGTTATGTACACAGGTCGAAGCTGCCCGAAAGACCATGTGTGAAGTTATGAGGAATCCTGTAGAAATATTCCTCAAGCATAGTGGGTGCACAAATTCACAAAACACGTTGGACACTATCCCTATCCACTGGTACCTTCAAGCAGAACTGTGCCTCATCACTATAGATTGGGAAGGTATGACTCATAACTTTTTCATTACCTTTTTATTCGAAATTCAATATCCTACAATAGATCAAGCATTAAATATTGTAAGACAGAAAGTATTTGAGGATGCACCTAGCCTCCCTTTGGAGAAAGAAGAGGATGAATGGGTTGTGCCTCTCCAGAAACTGCACAGATGTTACAACATCAATGTTGATGAAGACGATGACCCTAGGAAGGTGAACATCGCAGAAACAAAAGGCCAAAGAGATGTGGAAGGACCAGGAGTTGAGCTACCATTTATTGGACAGCCGATCAAGATCAAGGAAGTCAATATTGGAACAGAGCAAACACAAAGCTTGCAAATGTTGGAGATTATTGGGATGTTTCCACTATTGACAAGATCACCAAGTTACTGCATGAATATCAAGACTTTTTTTCGACCAAATTCAATAATATGAGGGGCATTAAAGGGCCTATGGGAGAGATGAGGATCACTTTGAAACCATATGCAAGACCAGTCAAATAGATACCCTACAGATTGAACCTTAAATATAAGGAGAAAGTGAAGATTGAGCTCAACAGAATGTTGGACGCAGGGATTATAGAACCTGTTGAAGAATCAAAATGTATTAGCCCTATGGTGGTACAAGACAAGAAGATAGGAGAGATCGGGATCTGCGTAGATCTCAGAAAACTTAATGATTCATGTTTGCGTGACCCCTTCCCTACGCAATTCACTGATGAAGTGTTAGATAATGTAGGAGGTCAGGAAGTATATTCTTTTACATATGGATTTTCAAGATACCATCAGATCCAAATTTCCAAGGAAGACCACCTTTTCCACAGAATGGGGATCCTACCAATATATAGTAATGTCGTTTGGATTGAAGAATGCCCCAGCCATATTTTCTAGGGTGGTAGTCGAAGCAATTAAGGAGTTCCTACATAAGTTTCTAGAAGCATACTTTGATGATTGGACTGTTTTTAGTTTATTGAAAAATCATATCGAATATTTAAGGCTAATGTTGCAAAAGTGCAGGCAGTGTCATATTGCCTTAAACCTGAAGAAGTGCATTTTCTTTTCACCATTTGGAGTGATGTTAGGTCATATTGTATGCAAGCAAGGATTGTTGGTAGATCCATCTAAAATTGCCATCATAGTTGATCTACCCCCTCCTACTTCAGTCAAACAGCTACGCACTGCGCTGGGACACACAGGATATTATAGGAAGTTCATTCAAGGCTATGCTCAAATTGCAACACCCATGGAGAATCTTTTGAAGAAAGATTGTCAATTTCACTAGACAAAAGAATGCCAGCAGAGCTTTGACACACTGAAACAGAAAATGGTTACTGCACCTATTCTAGTTTTCCCAGATTGGAGTAAGGTGTTTCACATGCATGTTGATGCATCTTATATTGCATTAGGAGTTGTGTTAGCACAACCAAGAACAAGAGACATTGACCAGTCGTTATCCTTTGCTAGAAGGAATCTTTCAATAGCTGAGATCAATTACACCACCACTGAAAGAGAAGGGTTAGCCATGGTGTATGTGTTGCATAACTTCTGCCACTACTTGTTGGGAGGACACCTTAAAATGTTTACTGATCACTCTACGCTGAAATACCTAGTCAACAAGCCAGTGTTGGGGGAAAGAATATGCAGATGGCTTGTTCTATTTTAGGAATATGATTTTGAGATCGTAGTTAAGCCAGGGAGAATGAACAAAGGTTGTGACCACTTGTCGAGGTTGGAACATGGAGAAGAGCCTACTAGTTTGGAGGATACACTACCGGATCCACAGTTGCTAGCCATTAGAAAGATTGATGACCAATTTGCAGAGATAGTCCAGTTCCTGTCAACGGGAATGGCACCGAGTGAATATACAATTCACAGAGATAGTCCAGTTCCTTTCAACAAGAATGGCACCGAGTGAAGATTGATGACCAATTCGTAGAGATAGTCTAGTTCCTATCAACAGGAATGGCACTGAGTGAATATACAATCACCTAGAAGAAAAAGCTAGTAGTGTGTGCTGCAGACTTTTCATTTATAGCAGGATAGCTATACAAGATGGGACCTTATGAGATACTGAGGAGGTTTGTTATGGAGGTAGAAATACCATTGATCCTCACCGAATCTCATAAAGGCATTGCAGGAGGACACTATGCAAGGAAAGCCACTGGGCAAAAGGTTCTTCGAGCATGCCTTTGGTAGCCTACCTTACACAGAGATGTTAAGGACTATTACAGAGCCTTCAATGTATGCCAAAGAGTTGGGAAACCATGCAGAAGAGATGAAATGTTGTTAGCACCACAGCTGGCCCTATAGGAATTTGAGAAATGGGCCATTTACTTTGTGGGACCTATTAACCCTCCAGGGAAGCGCACAGGAGCAAGGTACATAATTACTGTGACATAGTACTTGACCAGATGGGTCGAAGCAAGAGTAGTTAAGGACTGTAGTGCCACTACAGGTGCACGCTTCATATTTGATGACATCATAACCAAGTTTGGATGCCTGAAGATCCTTATGAGTGATCAAGGCACACATTTCATTAATAAAAAAATTGAAGCCTTGACTGAGGAATTTACAGTCTACCATCAGAAGAGCATGCCTTACCATCCACAAGAAAATGGGACAGTTGAAGCATTCAACAAAATCTTGGAGATAGTGCTAACGAAGATTTGCAGTGTCAATAGAGATGACTAGGATTTAAGAGTACCTGTGGTATTATGGGCCTATAGAACCACTTGCAAGAAGATAACAATGCAGACCCCCTTTAAATTGGTTTATGGTGTTGAAGTCGTTGTCCCAATGGAATATTTTGTACCCATCTTAAGAATTGTTTCCTTTACAGATATGGATGACACTAGCATTGTTTGAAAGAGGCTTCACAGTTGGTCAAACTAGAGGAAGACATATTTATTGCAGGATTTCATCAGCAGGTCCAGAAAGAAAGAGAGAAGGCCTACCATGATAGACACATCAATAAGAAGGTATTTAAGCAAGGTGATATGGTAATGGTATATGACAGTAAGTTCATGAAGCATCCTGGGAAGTTCAAAACACATTGGCTTGGGCCATACGAGGTCACCTATGTTATAGAAGGAGGAGATGTGAAGTTGAAGACTTTGAATGGAGAATGGAAGGAAGGTTTGGTGAATGGGAGCCGGATGAAGTTGTATTATGACAACTAGCTGCCTCGCAGCTCTTAATAAAAACAAGCGAAAAAGGGTCTAGGTACCAGGTGCAGTTGAAACTGGGTACCAGACACATAAAAGATAGTCTGCACAAGGGAGGAAGGGAGGACTAGAGATAGAAGCACAAGTTGCCCTGCGCAGTCTGAAGACGAAGCAAAGCAGAGAGATCAGATCTGAAGTGCCTCGGGATGAGTCACAAGTGAGTGTTGGGGGCCTGTTGGCCTTTGGTTATGGAAGAAAGTGAAGATCAAGGAAGAAAAGGCAAAATGTGAACTGCATGGAATACACAGTGACTGTTACTGGGTCAAAGTGAGTAAAAGAGCAGAAAAGATAGAACGAAGTAAAAGGATGCAAGATGTTGGATGAGGAGATCAAGGATGACATATCAACAAGGAAGATGGATTGTGGATAACTCAACAAGTGGAAAATCCACTATTGGATGCTTTGGAGCACCGCGTGAGAAGGAAGGAAAGACAGGCTGGCAAATCCCTAAAAATGCGGGTCAAGTTGACCTAGGGTTTTAGACACCTAGGGTTTTGGTATCTAAGGTTTTGACACCTAGGTTTTGACCTAAGGCTATCGGTGAGTGATTGTAATTTATAAATAGAGTTCTAAAGGGCCTGGGATGGGTTGTTGTTGTTATTGTTGATGGTACTAAGTTGATTAAGGATTCATTTCTATTGTGCGATCGAGTGAGTACTATTGTGCGAGAGAGAAGTGTTGAGTGTTGAGCCTTCTGGTATTGTAAGATCTTCAGCTGGGTGTGAAGATCAGTCCTGCAGCTGGGTGCACAGGAAGGGGAGAGATAGAGAGGAGAAGAAAGAAGATGTGCTAGTTGAAAGCACAAACAAGAACTGTATGCTTCATCTTAATATATTATAAATCATAGTTCTATGGACATAGCCCTAGAGAGAGGGTGAACCATGTATATCTTTTGTTGTGTGTGTGATTGATGCTCTGTTCTTTGTCATTTTGTATACTTTTATTACATTATTGTGTTAGATCTGATAGATGGTTATGTGGAGTAGATCTTAACTAGTAGATGATATATAAACATTGTATTGTTCTTGTATTAGATCCACTTCATATCCCCTTTGGTTGTAGAAATCTCTGTCCTGCAACCCCCCCATAGCTACTTCGAGTGAGACTGCATCTAATTCACAGGTGTTGCCAAAAGGGCCAGTAGTTAGGGCTTGTTGGTGTGCTCTTGGAGCTGAACCCTGGGTCTGCTCCTATGCCAACACCTTTTTACAGATACTGGTGAATGGAAATCAAACCTAGTGGTATGTGAAAAGCATATCCAAGAACTTCAATCCAACCTTCGCCTAAACTTGGACGAGAGAACTATAGAATTCTATAAGATTGAAAAGGATTTGGAAATATCGGATGATTTAGAAGAATTGAGAAACTTATCCATTAAGGAAATAGAAGGAAGCAGAGAAATTCAGAATATCATACCCAGCTAGACTGATGGTTCTGATAATTATCCATTGAAGTTGTGCAAATTTGATATAGGGACCACAAAGCAACCTAAGATAACCATGGTGGGAGATTACTGGGATGAGAAAACTAGACAAGAAATAAATAGCTTGTTGCGAGAGTATGAGGACTTGTTCCCAAGTACATTTTCAGAGATAAAAGGGATTAAAGGAGTTATGGGAGAGATGAAAATTGAACTAAAACCAAGATCAAATGATGTAAGGCATAGACCATACTTCCTTAACCCTAGAGTAAAACAGAAGGTTAAGAGGGAAATAGACAAGATGTTGGAAGCTGGACTTATTTTTGTAGTGGAAGAAGAAGAATGGGTTAGTCCAATACTCATCCAGAGAAAGAAAGGCACAGAGGACATTAGGGTCCATGTAGACTACAGAATCCTTAATTTTGTCTGTGTGCATGACCCTTTCCCAACACCTTTTACTGATGAAGTGTTAGAATAGGTTGTGGGGAAAGAATCTTACTCATTTATAGATGGATTTTTATGGTATCACCAAGTGAGGATTGTTGAAGAAGACAAAAGGAAGACCACATTCATAACAGAATGGGGGTCATTTTCATATACTATGATGCCATTCAGCCTAAAGAACGCCCTTGCAATTTTTTCCTAGATTGTAATAGCATCTTTCCGAGAATTTATTCAAAAGTTTATATAAGTTTATATGGATGATTGGACGGTATACAGTCTGCATAAGGAACATGTAGCGCTACTACATCTGATTTTTGACAAATGTAGAGAATTGTCGATATCGTTGAACCTCAGAAAGTGTATCTTTTATGTGTCACATGGGAATTTGTTAGGCCACATAGTATGTTGATAAGGAGTACTGGTAGACCCATCCAAAGTTGAAGTTACTGTGAACATACCGCCACCTATGAGTGTTAAGAAGTTGCGCTCCATGCTGGGGAAAACATGGTACTATCACAGGTTTATCAGAAGATATGCAAACATCACTGCACCTCTGGAAAATCTACTAAAGAATTATGAAGTGTTCCAGTGGACCCCAGAGTGTGATAAAGCATTTGATATCCTGAAGGAAAATCTTAGCACAAAACCTATTCTGATATTTCCAAACTGGGAAAATGAATTTCATGTGCATGTAGACACATCAGGTATTGCCTTGGGATCCATCTTAATGCAACCAGGAGATGGAGCCATGGATCATCCTATATATTTTTCTAGTAGGAAGTTTTCGCAAGCTAAGCGCAACTATACAACCATAGAAAGGGAGGGTTTAGCTATGATTTATTCTTTGCAGAAGTTTAGACATTATCTGTTAGGCTCTAATTTTAAGTTCTTTACTGATCATTCTGCATTAAAATATCTCGTTAACAAACCTGTTCTGGAAGGAAGAATTTGTCGATGGTTGTTACTATTTCAGGAATTTTCATTTGAAGTGATTATTAAGCCTAGAAGATGTAACATGGGGCCTGATCACCTGTCTAGATTAGAGTCAGGAGAAAGTGGTCGAGTAGTCGACGATCAGCTCCCATATCTAGACCTGTTATGGGTTGAGGCTATACCAGAATACCTGGAAGACATAGTAGTCTTTTTAAGTATAGGGGCCTGCCTAGAAATGTACTCCACTACTCGAAAACATCACATGGTGGTTAGAGCAACGGACTATCAATTGATTGCGAGAAAATTGTATAAGTTGGGACTAGATAGGATCCTCAGGGGATGTGTCTTAGATCATGAAATACAAGACATATTGTGGGAGTGCCACAGTGGAGTTGCGGGAGGTCATGTTGGAGGAAAGGCCACTTTGCAAAAAGTCCTCCAGTTTGAACTATGGTGGGATACGCTCTTCAAGGATGTAAAGGTGTATGCTAGATCTTGCGACGTTTGTCAAAGAGTGGGTAAGCCATCATGATAAGATGAATTACCTCTTCACCTAGTTTGAGCTCTACAAGTATTTTAAAAATGGGCGGTTGACTTCATTGGGCCAATCAACCCCACCACTAGGAATTCAAAGGCTAGGTACATTATTACCACAACTAATTACCTTACACATTGGGTTGACGCAACATTTGTCCAAGATTGTTCGACTGATACTGTTGCTAGGTTCATTTTCAAAAATATTATCACTCAGTTTGGATGCCCTAGGAGTCCGACCAGTGAACAGGGAGGTCATTTTATCAATAGTACAATAGCAAGGCTTACAATAGAATTGTTGATCCAACATCATAAAATTAGTCCCTACCATCCACAAGCCATTGGAATAGTGGAATCGTTTAACAAGATTCTGAAGAGAGGATTAATGAAGGTTTGTTGCACAAACAAGGAATATTGGGATAAAAGAGTCCCCACGGTTTTATGGGCTTACAGGACAACCACAAAGAAAATCCACAAGTACACTCCATTTCAGTTATTTTATGGGAAAGAGGTTGTGGTACCTGCATAATTCATTACTCCAAGTTTATACATGGTACAGATTTACACATGTCGGAGGTGAATCAATTACACAAAGGCTCATGGAATTTCAATAACTTGAAGAGACCAGGTTTTTAGCAGACTTCCATCAGTTAGTTGAGAAAGAAAGGAAGAAATCTTGTCATGATAGACACATTAAGACCAAATCATTTGCATAAGGAGACAAGGTCCTATTTTATGACAGTCAATACTAGAAACATCCAGGAAAGTTTTCCATGCATTGGTTGGGACCATTTATAGTTGTGAAGATCTGACCTTTGGGAGCAGTCAGACTCGTGCAACTGGATGGTAAGTTGCAACCAGGATGGGTGAATGTCGCTCGCCTGAAACCCTATATATCTCATAACTGAGCTAAAGGATTGTTTCTCTAGTTCAAAGGAGCATGTATAGTAGTTAGATTTCAGTTTTTTCAATTTATGTGAATTCAGTTAATAAAGTCGAAGAGTGCATTGTTGTGCCGCAACATGTAGTTCATTTTTCTGTCTAGGTGTTGTTTGATGCAGAATTTTTTACTCAGTAGCGTAGGATCATAAGAGCCATGAAGCTATTAATGACAGGCATTAAATATGACAGGGATCCCTTTTTGGTCGAAGGGAGAGAGAATCCGGATGCAATCCTTGCCCATGTGCCACACAAACCCAGTCCATTCACAACCTTTATTACCTCTACAGTACCCCGTCTGAATTCTGTGAAACCATAAAGCCTCGATATGCTAAGATGCCATCGATATTCGCACCAGGATTCTCATCCATTAAATGGTAAGGTATGGAATTGGCCACTTACCTCACCAACTTGCCCATTAAATGTCGAGATCACCCAAGAGATTTACCTCGTTAACCAGTACCATCGGACAACTCAGATCCAAGTTGTGTCTATAGGGTTAATGATGAATAAAATTTATTACAGAACTTTCCAGCTAAGCCCGGGTATAAGGTTCTGTGAGTTCAGTGTAGGAGGAATTGTTTCCCAGAGAGAACTTAGAGATTTACGAATTTTGAAGCACGAGCAAGCCTGTGTAATCCCTCAACCCTTAGTTGTGATCCCCAATCCCTTTTTCACTTGTGCAATTTGTTGATAGTTCAGACTGACCATGTCGAAAGCTACAAGAAGCAGAAGTGTCATTTCAAAGGATGTAGTACCAAACGAGCCCTGTGACCCCTAGTTCGAGATTGTGGGCGATCTCAAGGGGAAAGTTGAGCAAGTCAAGATCCTCAACCTTGAACTGATAGATCAAGTTTTTTTCCCTCATATGAACATTGACATCTTCTGGAATGTCGCTCCAAACAAGTTTGGATGCATGCAGTTTGTGCCAAAGCCCAAGTTCATCAATTTGTTCAACTCTACCATCATGAACCTCAGAGATTTACCAGTTTTCGACACCATTGGAGAAGTTGCGAGGTGTACCAAGTTTCTGATCAACAGGGTACACGACAAAATCCTATGGTTGTATAGGAGATATCCAATTAATGCAGAGGACATCCACCAGCTTACGATATTGTCCATCGAAGGTGAGGATGTGCCCAAAGGTTTACAGGGTCCCAACAAACATGGCAAGAAGAAGGGGGGGCAGCTTATATGAGCGGTTTCATATACAGAGGGGGGGGGAACACAACCAAGATCGACCCCATACTACCCGAGACGATAAGGACCAGTTGCTACATAATTTCTAGCAAGGTCATGTGGTCTTACTACAAAGGAGAATGCACACTGGATTCTCTATCAGTGGCATAGTTTTGTGCCAATGGCGTTGTCTTCAACTGGTGCAGATACTTACTAGAGGAACTCCTTGTGGTCTGTGAGGAAGCATAGGAGAAAGGTGGTACTTTCACCTATGACTACTTGTTGCTTGCATTCGCAATGTTGAAGAGGACGCCACCTGCAGGAAGACCATTTTCGCCAGCAGATAAAGGGATATTGGAAAAAATGTCCGAGCCTTGGCACTCAAGGTCGAACTTGGAGAACACCTCCTTCAACAACATGACATTCTCCAAGTGGTACAATAGTTTGATCGATGCAACATAGAGCTTGCACATTCCGCAGGAACTACTCAACTACAACATGCAGAACATAGCATTCAACATGAACCACCACCATACATTTGTGTGGCCAAGGTATGCCAACAGAGATTACTTTCACTCATGCATGCTTCCATTCTACTTGGATGAGGAGGCCTTAAACAAGGAGATTATGTTGTGGGATGGAGTCAAACTCAACCTGCATAAGTCAGGGATACATTACATTATGCCTGTGGAGCTATTGAAGAAGAGGGGTCAAGAAGTAGGTGTAGGATCGAGCTCAGGCCTGGAGGTACATAATAAATAATCCCCAACACAGACGAACTCTGATGAAGAGGAAGAGACGCAGGCATTGGAGCGCAAAAAGAGGACACTACCTATGTTCCCAAAACTATTATAGCAAGCTATGTTGACAGGTAAGGATGTAAATTAAATCCTTAGCGTTGCATTCATCACAAAACCAATGACCAAGAAAAACAGGATGGGGATCTCCTTGAGAAAGGTTTTGAACCCCCAACCCATTTCATCCACTATTCCCCGCACTCACTCAATGGCTCGGGAAGCCCACATTATAGATATCCAGGATGACCCTGAGACGGACACCACTCCATCCACCACCATCATCACCGAGAAACCTCCATCACCACCACAACCCTAGTTGCCACCTCCAAAAACCAACATTCCATCCCAAACCAGTGATCTAGAACCCATGCAGCTTGATCCCCTAGAGATACCTGAGTAGAGACCAAAACTCCTTGGTCCAAACGCAGAAGTACCCGAATAGAGGCTACAACTAACTATCCCAAACCCTGAATCATAGGGCTAGCAGATCATACTCTTTGTGTCGATTTAGGAAACTTCGTCCTCAATGAAGATGCAGGAAAGACCAAAGCCGCAAGTCCTAAGTCTACAACACACTTCCTCAAAGACCAAGGTTGAGGGTGTTATTAGAATCACAACCCAGAAGTTGAGGCCCACAAAGACACATAGGTACATGAGGTTCAGAAGGAACCTGAGATGATCTTAGGACAAATCACAACATCGGCACAGGAACAAATAGATCTAGTCCTCCAAAACCCTCAATAGTGCACAGAGTTGTTGCAACTCTGCATGGCTAGAGTGGACGTTTTAACATTTCTACCATCAGTGTTGAGGTTGAGGCTTGTGCCAGGAACATCTATAGGAGAGGATGAGGTAGATACTCCCTCAGAGCATTCAACGGCCAATGGACTTCCACTACAGGTCCAGGTACCCAGGGAAGCCACCCCTTCCGTCGTTGACCTTGCACAGTGGCCAGCAACGAAGCTAGTTGGAATGATCAGGGATTCAACTAATCAAATAGAGAAGAGGCTCCAACAGGATGAGAGGACTATAGAGTTTGCAAGGGATGAAGCACTCCTTTCTCAATCATGTAGAACACGGGAATAATTTTCTAAGATCCAGGCGGAGCATAAATTGGAACGAGTCCATGAGAGGCTTGATGAAGCATGGTCGGAAATAAGGAAGGTATCACCCCAACTGCCAGGATCCAGTGCTGCAAGAGAACCTGAGCATCAAATCGAGTTAATCTAAGGAGCATGGTCACAATTGTCCATTCATGCAATGCATATGGAAGTACAGTTGTGGCAAAGCCAGCAGGAAGCAGAACAACAACCTCAAAAGTTGCAGGAGCAGATGGAGAAAATAGTGTTGGAAGGTAACAATGCTCAAGCAGCACTAGACAAGCGCACAACTAAGTTCACAAAGATATTCTGAGAAGTCAACGTCTAGATGGGAATTATAGAAAGGAACAACCAAACTTTAGAGGACATGCATGCAAGAATCCAGTTGTTGAATGAAGAAGTTGTGGTCACCATGGAACCGCTCGAGAAATAAGACAAATTCGACCAAATTCAACAAGCGGATAATGAGATGAATTCTCTATTTGAAGCGCAATCTATATCCAGGAAGGAGTTGCGCGAATTTTGACCTGTCGTCTAGAAAGTGTATATGGAAATGCATCAGGTGGATGTTATAGCTGACTCTGAATGGAACTCTCTAGTCGCATCCAAGCCCAAAGAATGTATCACAGATTCGACTCAATAGTTTGTAGATGAGGCCTCACTCCTTTCCAGGAAGTGGCAGGATAAAATTGGGAGTTTCTGGGAATTTAGGAAGCAGGACTTAGAGTTGGTCCCAGAGTTGGGCCCTTCGTTTGAAGAGGCAAAGAAAGAGAAAGCGCAGGCAGAAGAGGAAAGAAAAGTGGAGAAGGAGGACAAGGGAAAGCAACATGCACTCCTAGAAGTTGTGAAAGAGCCAAGTACTTGACTCGAGGGAAAGTCAATGCTTATTGTCAGAGCCTATTGGGCCCTTCGTTTTTGGGTTGACGATTGCGCCAGAAGGACTATAGTCTCAGTTTTTTTTAAACACAAGTTGCACAAGCTACAGAAAGAGTTGGACATTGGAGCAAGTAAAGAAACTAAAATCGGTTGTGGAAAGGGACAATGCAACACCAGCGAGGCAAAATAAGTTACAACAGAACAAGAAAGAATGTGAGCTCAAAGCCAGAAGATCCCACTTAGCCTATATATGAGATGCATAGACTTTTCATCCTTCTTATCTAGCTTACTCATGTTTTCCTTTGGAACATGAACATATGCATCATAGCCAAATACCTTGAGATGTGTGAGAGAAGGTTCCTTACCAGTCCATACCTCTTGTGGAGCCTTGTCATCCAATTTTGATGAGGGTGATCTGTTGACCAGGTAACATGCAATACCCACTGCCTCTGCCCATAATTCTTTCCCTAACCCGACACCACTGAGCATGCACCTTGCATTTTCCATCAACATCTTGTTCATCCTTTCTGCAACTCCATTCTATTGAGGTGCATATGGAGTAGTCTTCTTCCTTGCTATACCACACTTCTTACAGAATTATTCAAATTCATTCCCGCAAACCTCTCCGCCATTATCTATCATCAACACCTTAATTATTTTCTCTATTTGATTCTCAACAAGAGATTTAAACTCTTTAAACCTGACAAAGACTTCATATTTCTTCATGAGGAAATATATTCAATTATTCCTTGAGAATTCATCTATAAATGAGACATAGTACATAGATTTTCCCAATGATGGGACCGGCATAGGTCCAAAAACATCATTGTGAACTAGTTGTAAAATTCCTTCTGCCCTCGTTGCACCATAGGGGAATCTTACTTGATTCTTCTTCCCATATACACAATGTTCACAGAAATCAAAATCCAGAGAGAAGTTAGACATACCTTTACCGTGTAGCAGTTGAAGACCCTTCTCTCTGATATGCCCCAGTGTTTGATGACACAACATAACCTTTTCTCCAAATAATGTAGGAGTTCTTTCTTCTTCAACTCCAATATTAGGAACAACGAAACTATTACACCCATCACTAATAGTTCTTCCTTGTAGCTTATACAAAGTTCCAAACCGAACTCCTTTCAACAACACCATTGCTCCTAGAACCATCCTGCTGGTTTCCTTTTCAAATATTGCTTTTACCCTTGCATCGTCCATTTTTCTTACAGAAATCAAATTTATGGCCAAACCTAGGATGTGCAAAACACCAGGCAATGTTCTAATCCTTCCATCTATGAGCCTCAACTTGAATTTTCCTTGTCCTATGATTCTGGTTGTCAAATCATCACCTAAGAAAACATTACCTCCATCATAACTTTCGTATTCACAAAACCACTCCCTGTGGGGATTCATATGAAAGGATGCACCTAAGTCAACCAACCATGCCTCATGATATGCATGTGTTCTTAAAGAAGCCAAGTACACATCCCCTCCTTCTTCCTTGGAGGTATTTTCTTCTGTAGAAGTTGATTCTTCAGATCCCTTCTTTTTCTCAACTTTGGATCTACACTGCTTCTTGTAGTGCCCTTATTTTCCACATCTCCAACATACCTTTACAAAATTTCTGGGAGATTTAGATCTACCCTTAGACGTAGATATCCCACTTGAGAACTTAGATATATTTCTTTCCTGGGAGTGTCCTCTTGCAAATAATGTGTTTGTGTTATGTCCTTCCATATTCTTTCGTCTCATCTCCTCCGGCAACAAGGATGATACCACTTCATCAAACTTCAAGGAAGCTGTATTACTACCTATGGCCACAACCAGACTATCCCATGAGTCTAGTAAAGAACATAGTAAACCGATACACTTATCTTCATATGAAATTTAATCTCAACATATACTAACTGACTTACCACGATATTGAAAGCATTCAAATGCTCTGCCACCCAGTTTCCATCTCTCATTCTCAGATTATACATCTTCTTTCTCAGGAATAATTTATTTACTAGGGACTTAGACTGATACAACTTCCCCAACTTATCCCATAAATCCTTGGTTGTGAATTCCTCTGACACATTCAGTAATACTGAATCTGAGAGACACAGTCGGATTGTGCTCTTCGCCTTCTGATCCAACTTTTTCCAGTCATATGTTGAATTTCCTATAGGTGCGGTACCTGGATCTACTACGATCCACTGGTCTCTCTCCACCAACAAATCTTCCATCTGGAGCTTCCACAACTCAAACATTTTCCCATCAAACTTCTCGATCTTCATTTTCGAATTACTTGCCATTTCTTTTCACTTGAAAAATCAATACCAAAGATCTCCCACTATAACAAGGATTATCATAGTCCCGAGCCAAACCCTTGACCACAAAGGCATCCCCCTGAAGCCAACAAAGCTCTGATACCAAATGTAGATTTTAACCTTGTACAATATTTACTACAAACAAATTTTTAGTAAAAGAACAAAAAAGATACAATGGAAAATACAAACATTACACAGAGATTCTTCCCCTGGAAACCGAAACCAGGAAAACCAACATATTCTATATCCATTCATAGTGATACATTGTTTATAATACAATATACATATAGGAGCCAACGACATCCAAAATCCTAACCCAATGACCTGGATTAGTCAACAACCCTAATTCCTTAACCGGATATAGAAAACCATTGGCAAAAACCATGTGTTGAAAAACCACCCAACAATGAAACATGTTTCCCGAGACCATCTCTTGCAAAGAATATAACACATACCCAAAAATATGGCACTAGTATAATGATTGATATAGTGACACATACAAATTATAGAATGATATGCAATGGTATACATTGGTATGCAATGGTGTGTAGTGGTATGCAGTGGTATGCAGAGGGGTACAATGGTACAAAGTGGGAGACAATAGAGTTCAGGGGAGACTCATACTCTCACTTGAGGGAGAATGGAGGGTCTAGAGGAGGACCATTCACTCTTTTGCAGAAATACGTGGACTCTCGAGATTGTACTCTCAGCAATAGTAGTGTTTGTGATGATGGAAGGAGTATGGTTGACCATCTGTGTGAGGAGAAGCCTTTGGAGGCATGTGATGGTATGGGAGTAGCATGGAGTCTGAGTGACTATTCAAATAATCCATTAATGCATAGGGATGAGTTCCATGGAGTAGTACATTCCTCGAATATTGATCTTCGATTGGAATATCACCAGGGTAGGGTTAGTGAGCAACATACTCATAGGATTGTAATTTGTTCTTAGGTATATTTATGAGTTTTTGGTCATGCCTTTGGGAGGAACTTGGGTAATTGGCTTCGAGGTAGTGTTGACAGTTGGAGTCGGGTCGTAACCACTTATTTTACCATTGCTAATAAAGAGTTATCTTTTCCCCATACTTGCTTATGTATGTCTAATCATTCTTCGTATTTGAATCCATCTATTAGCTACTTGCACAATTTTATGCTATAACTACCTTGTTGCAACACTTTCTTGATCTTTATTTGTAGGTTAACTCAAGCAGGATTCAAGAGAAGTATGAGGGTCGAGACCAAGGAACTACACCGACCGTAAGGAGACAAGGTGTGAAAATTTCTTCCCTCTTTGATAAAGTAGTTATTTCATTACAAATCTTGTGTGTGGGTTAGGGTTATTTCTTTCACTTGGTCAATATTTGTTGTGACATGACCCAAAGTCACAGGGGGGAAATCCCATAACACTATGTGGAGGATTATTTCCCTCATAGCAGGTTCATACTATTGATGAGGAGACCAGAGATCATTTTTATTGTTCATACTCTCATTGTGGGTTGAATTAGATCACCATTATCAACTTTCTTTGTAACAGGTCAAAGTTCCAGTAATAAAACTAGAACTTTTGATATTTCCTTGTTGTTTAAGTGGTTAGATGTAGTTTTTTTTGGGGCTTTTTGTTGTAATAATTGCTATGCATATCTGAAAATTGAATGTGGCATCAAACTCTAAATTATCTCTTGAGAATGACATGGAATCGACCCAATAGTAACCTATACTTAACATAGTAGAAAACAAAGTTTATATTGGGAGTTTAAGTTGTGACTATAAGGTTTTTTATTAAACTTTTCCTCAGAAAATAGTTGCAACCAATAGAAGAAAGGTTTATTAGTAGAGGGTGTCTATTTTACTAATTGTTTGATGAAAACATATGCATTGTTAGACTAAGTAAAAATCCAAAATTTTAGTGGGGATTTTACAGTGGTATCATAGCGTTGTATCCTCCCAACCTAAAGGGTATTCAATGAGAATAAAACTCTGATGGAAAATGAGTGGTAATACCAGTGGGTGAAAGATGAGGAGTTTACATATTGTTTGAGGGAGTATATGGCACTTGGTGAGGCACATAGATGATTTTGGGGGATAAATTTTGCAAATGGGATAATTTTCCATGGTTTTTCCCAAAAAAAGATTCTCTAATTTCCATTTTTTCTAAAAATGATTCGCACAAATTCCATAGAATAAAATTGTTTCACCTTACAAATCACCAAAATTTTATCAAAACTATATAAAATCCTTAGAAATTTGAATATTTTTATAAAACTATCGCCAAATATTTTACATTTTGCATATTAAGGACTAGTAATATTACCCCACGTTTCTACATTTTAATATAAATTTTCATCCTTAAAATCATCCCTGGTGAGGCATTTTACATATCCATGAAATTCAAAGAATTTTGCACCATCAAACATCTTGAGTGGTATGAGCCCCAATTAGTTGTGGATGAGGATTCCTTTAAAATAACATGGCATAAATTGAAGGAGCCTGAAGGATAAATTGACCTTTTGGATGAGCATACACCTATTTATGATAGGGATGTGTGCGGTGAGGATGATATGGAAGCAGTCTTTTATACACCATTAGAGATGGCCTGTGAGGGTAATGACATTAGCATATATGATGGACAAGATAATATCCCATTCGATATAGTTTCCTGATCAACATCAACATCTTATCATTGTTATGATACTTATGACTACTTGGGTGTGAGTACACCTAAGTATGATGAGGACATAGTGGTGGACGAGTTACCTTTGGAGAATGATCTCCCATCTCAGGAGTTATTTATAAAGGAAAAATATTATTTTGAGAAGTGTGAGGAAGAAGACAAATCAAAAAATTTGATTGAGGAGGATTGTTCCCATGAGCCACATCATTGGACAGGGAAATTGAAGGTAAACGAAGAAAAAATTGTGACAGCCATGAGACATTTTGATGACACGCATGCATTGGTGGAAGATTATTGTTGGAGAGATTTAGGGTCACATGATAGTTTGGGAGGAGAGCCACCCCTTGCATATTTCCAGGTGCTTAGAGAAGCAATGGTAGTAATGAAGTATAATTACCTACACCTACTTTCCGATAGAGATCATCTTCTCATGCTTGGTGAGATGTACCATGATGTGCTTAAAGGAAAGGAGGAGTAAGTTGAAAGACTTACCCAGGAGCTTGAGATTACCCAATATTCCTTGTAGAGAATGCAAAAGGCCCTTCAAGAATCAGAGATGCAGGTTGAGAAACTTTGTGTGGAGTTGAGTTGGGTACATCCTTCATCCTACACATTAGACATTCGATCATATATGATAGCCATATCGCAGAAGGATGTGAGTGGCATTCATTATTTGATGAAGGAGCCTCGTGTGATGGTTGAACATGAGGAGCATTTAGGTTTGCAGGTGTTTTCATAGAGGTATGTCCTAGAGGTTTCTAATTATGAACATGTTTTGCATTATAGGGATCATGAGCCACTTCCTTTGGAGATCCCATTGAAGTCTCAAGTCATGAACACTGATGAGACAGTTGAGCATATACCTTGTGGACCATCCAACAAGGAAGTATATGCATCCATGAATTGTGGGGACATGTATATTACATATGAGGACACATCCATTTGGGATCTAGGTTTAGATGGCACTAATATAATGATTGATATAGTGACACATACAAGTTATAAAATGATATACAGTGGTATACAGTGGTATGCAATGGTGTGTAGTGTTATGTAGTGGTATGCAGAGGGGTACAATGGTACAAAGTGAGAGACAATAGAGTTAAAGGGAGAGTCATACTCTCACTCGACGGAGAATGGAGGGTCCATAGGAGGATGATTCACTCTTTTGTGGAAATACGTGGACTATGGAGGTTGTACTCTCAACAACAGTAGTGTTTTTGATGATGGAAGGAGTATGGTTGACAATTTGTGTGAGGAGATGCCTTTGGAGGCATGCAATGGCATGTGAGTAGTGTGGAGTCTGGGTGAATATTCGGATAATCCATTAACACATAGGGATGAGTTCCATGGAGCAGTACATTCCTCGAATATTGATCTTCGATTGGAATATCACCAGCGCAGGGTTAGTGAGTATCATACTCATAGGATTTTTCTTAGGTATCTTTATGAGTTTTTGGTCATGCCTTTGGGATTAACCAATGCACCTACCACTTACCATATTTTCCTATAGTTGTAGAGGTTGTGTTTTTTTTCTTTGATGATTTTAGTATATACAACTCAACATGGGAGGATCCCTTGAGACGGTTGGAGGAGACATGGGACATTATAGACACGACATGGAGTTCTTATTTAGGGAATGTGGTTAGTGCATAGGATGAAAAGGATAGATGAAGGGATGGCATGATCTACTATAGAGGTGACACATATTTAGTCCCTAAGGCCGCACTTAGGGAGATGATCATGAGGGATATGCATGATACACCTTTAGTAGGACTTTCTAGGGATTTGTATGAGCATGAGGTACCACAGATGGAATAGCTAATTTATAGAAAGGTGTCTAGACTCTATTCATTGTTAGAATACATTATCAAGAGTAGGGATAACAGATTTCTCTATGCGGTTTGGAAGGAGCATGAGATATTAGAATGTAAAAAGTTGATTTAAAGTATCTGGTTTCCATAATTTGATTACATACAAGGATCATAGATGAGGATCAGATAGATTCCAATAGTTATCAGTATGGAAAATAAACTGTCGGTAGGAATTGGAAGTGGTAGAATTCCAAATTAGATATGGGATCCAGGGATTCATCTAACTGATAGAAAGATTCAGATTGTGGTGATGATCGACAGAGCAATGGCATTGTTTGGTCTACTTTGTTTTTTGGATTCCAGTAGAGGAGGGGTTGATACCTATCCTAAATGGAAGGAGATATTTTCTCTTTTCATAACTAGGATCAATTCCGACATTGGATTTGCAAACCTTGTATTCATAGAGATAAATTTGCAGGTTAAGATTATTGATAGTAGTTTCAACCTCTATAGGTCTTTCAGATTGGGATTCTAAGAGAGGAGGATGAAAATTAGACATGGTGGTTTGATGGTTATGATCAGAGTGGTGCAGTGTCAAAATGGTGCTTCCTTTCTATTGGCACAGGGGTAGACCCAGGGTTCAACGCTACAACAACACACCAACAAAACCCTAACTATCATCCCTTTTGACAACACCTGCAAAGTAGATGAAGTCTCACCTGAGGTAGAGGTAGGGGTGGTTGAAGGACTCAGGTGTCTGCAACCTTAGCTGGGACACAGATCTATGATTGTAATACTTAATAAAGCACTTAGTACCGTTCGTTCCTCAATATGACATCAATATCCACTTCGTTGATAAAACAGAGCTTCACATCATTCGCACTAATATAATGTATTTAAGCACTTAGCATAGGTAAATAGATCAGGCACTAAGCATAGTCATATAGATCATATCTAACATTTTCACATATAACAAGCACAAAGCATAAGTAGATCTATCTAAATACATCAAAACACTTAGCAAATAACATGTGATCACATCAAGACAAAGCACAAAGCATAACAACACAGCGTTTACGTGGTTCACCCCCACCCTGGGGTTACGTCCACCAACTCTTCTTCTTTATTTTCTTCGGTCAATCGGTTACAAGCACAGAGCCTCAAAACCATTACTCTGCACAGGACAGAAGATCTATGCAACTTGCTAGATCCTTCTTCCTTGCGTTACAATACTAAGCCTTCCACAATCTTTCTATAATGACTTGCACTCAGCTTTGCAAGTTCCACATAGTATGCACAGATCCTACAATCCTTCAATCACATAGATCTAGAACTTAGCCATTCATCCATCATCCACACTAACATCACATAGATGCACCCCCTTCTTCTATCTAGCCTAAGCATCTATTTATATATGACAAAATAGGCCTAAACATGGGTAAACCCATGGGCCGACATCCCAATCCCATTACATAATCCCAAAAACCCAAAAAGGACCCAAAAAGGGGCCGAGATCCTATGATCTCCGCTTCGTCTTCCGTTGCTCCTTCGACGGGCTGTCAAAGTCCCAAAATAGGTCAACATGACCAAGAATCTCCCAAAACTTGGCCAAGGGCCAACAGGCCCCCAAAACTCACCTATGACTCGTCCTAAGTCACTATGATCTGATCAGTTCTACTCTGAACGCCTCGAGTTTGGCTCGAGTTGCTTCGACTTGCTACTTTGCTATGGCCTCTTGCTCGGAAAACTCCTGGATCACTGCATCATTCGCTAGCCCTTCTAGGTGTTGTTCTGTTGTAGTGACAACCTGTTCTAGCTCTGCTCCTCAGCTTTCAACCTTTATGAACAATTGTCTTGCCTTATCTTGCACAGGATGGAGTCGTTGAGTTACTTCCATAACTTTTATCTGGATCGTATGGATCTGCTACTGGGCGGTGCGTTGCTCTTGAGATCTCTTCATTTTGTCTACAGCTAACAGGGCCTTCAACTGTGCCTATAGTGTGTCTGCGTGTTGCTTCACTTCTCTGAGCTGCGACTCCAATGCCTGCAATTTCAGATTCTCAGTGATCTTCTCATATGTTTGGGCATTGGGATTACTCAACTACTTGCATTCTAGGGCAAGACCTTTTAGTCTGTCAACTGTGTTGTGGGAAGTTGCTTCCCTTAGGTCTCTTACATCTTGCGAGGTCTTGGGCACTGCGTGTAGCTCCAAATATGCTATGAGTTGTTGTAGTTGTTGAATCACTTCTTCAAGTTGTGCTACATACTGTGGGACTCTCTCTTCGGCCTTTACTTATACAACTATCATAGAGCAAAGTGCTATGTTGACCCTTTCCTTTACTTCAAGTTTCTCTGCGAGAAACTGTTCCTTTTCTTTCTGCAGTTGGACTTTTTCTTCATCCCACTTTGCTTGGAGAGTAAGATTTTCCCATTATGCAGTACTGCATTGCTCTAAAAGGTCTCCCTGTACTTGTGCTAAATCCTGGGTGTCTTGTGTTGTTTCCTCCTGAGCTCGTCGAAGGCAAGCTTCGATTGTATCAGCAATTCGGTGGAGTTGAGATTACTCATCTCCCAATTCTGGTGTTTCCAATGGCAAAGGTGCAGTGGAAACTGCGCAGCTGAACTGTAGTGCCTACTTCACCCCTTAAAGTTCAACCTTAATTCGATTGTAGATCTCCTCCTTCTTAGCCTCTTGCTTCTCTATTATCTCCAGTGAAGCATCGTTTAGGGTTGCTACAATGAAATCAAAGTCATCTAAGGTGAGGGTAGTCTGCATTTTGGTCATAGAAGCTCTCGATTTCTTTCGGGAGGAAGGATTCGGGGGGGAAACCTTCCTTTTCTTCGATGGGTCCTCCTCATCTCTAGGTGGCATAACCTCGCCTTTCTTCCGTTCAACCTCTATGCCATATATCTCTCTTCCATCACCTCCTTGCTCAGGTGAGATGGAAGCAGTCTTCACTGTTTTGATATCTCAGCGAAGCTCCAATGTTGCAAATTTTCCTTCTGCGAAGTTCCCTCTGGAACCTTCTGCAACTTTTTGATCTTAGCTCTCTTCTGACTTAACTTTCTAGCCTTTTTCCTAGTGATCTCAGTATGCCTTTTTTCCATTCTGATTCTTATCTTCTCTTAACATAGTTACTTCGTGATGTTGAAATTATTTCCTAATATTCTTGGATAATACTTTGTCTTTATCTGGGATAAGTACTTCAGTCTTTTGTGGGTCTTCTAGTATTCTTGCAACTTTGACATCAGCGTCTATGGTGTGAAATAGCTTCGATCTATTCTCATGTTCTTCAATCAAGTGTGCGATCCTTCTAGTCATGAATTATTTTAACTCCTTCTTCTTTTGTTCTAACACTGCTTCTTCTTCTTTCCTCCTGGCCTGGTCTCTTCCAATCCAAGGGCTGGCGAGTAACATGGTAAACGGGGCGTTGTCTTCAATAAATTTAATAATCTCAAAATCTTCTTCTATCGAAGTTCCATTAGCATTCATAGGTATGTGAGCAAGCTTCCCACATAGGTTTACCAATTTTCCTCTGAATAATCATATTCCTCCTAATGAAGGGATCATAGCAGGATTCCCTATAGCTTCCCAAGTTCTCTCTGTCATGATATTCACCTGTGTTTCCTCATCCAGAACATAGTCAATATCGATGTCTCTTATTCTTACTTCAATTCATTCTTTTTCCTTAAAGATCTCTGATAAGTTGACATGTCAGTGGTCATTCAGGGTTTCTTTCATTTGTAACAATACTTTATTGGATTCTTTCTGGGGTTCTTCTACAGTCTATGGATCTGCCTTAGGGTTTTCTTTATTTATATTCATTTCTTCAAGATTAGAAATCATTCTAGGGAAATCCAACACTTCATGGTCCATAGCTTTACAACAAAGACAACCAGGTCTTTTCCTAAGGCATTCCTTAGCAAGATGTCCCGGTCTTCTGTAACTATAACAGAGGGTTAATCCTATCTTTCTTTTAAATGATCCCTAGCCTTTCTTATACTGTGCACTAGGATCATGGTAGCTAACCTGCAAAAAAATATTTCTAGGATCCTGCATCCATTTGTTAGTCCAAACATTCTTTCTATGCATAGGTATAACATATCTTTCACTATTCTTATCAGATCTACTCATATCAAATCTTATTTAATCTATTAGTGCCCTAGTTCTCAAGCTAGGACATAACCTATCTAACATACCTAGATCCATACTTTAGAAACAAAAATTTCCACTAATCTTACTTCTACAGAGCACAAAGCTTCCAGATCTAAAACTTTTAACTATTCTTACCTTTTATCAGAGAACAGAGCTTGCAGATCTTACCTCTTTTAATCATAAATTCTCACTTTTTCCTTTCTTAGAGCACAAAGCTTTCAGATCTTGCTTCTTTCCTTCAGATCCGACCTCCTTTCTTCAGATCGGGCTTCTTTCTTTAGCACGAAGCTTTATAAATCGAGTAGGATATTGTGCACTAGGGCACAGATCTACGCATAGAGCTTTCACAATCTCAGGTTGAATATTTGCACAAAGATTATTCTTTCTCAGTTCCCAGCAATCACAGTTTCAAGTCCTGGCAACGGAACCATTTGTTGGCACAGGGGCAGACCCAGGGTTCAACACTACAACAACGCACCAACAAAACCCTAACTACCGGCCCTTTAGGAAACACCTGCTAAGTAGATGAAGTCTCGCCCGAGGTAGAGGCAGGGGTGGTTGCAGGACTCGGGTTTATGTAACCTTAGCTGGGACACAGATCTGTGATTATAATACTAAATAAAGCACTTAGCATCGCCAGTTCCTCAATATGCCATCAATATCCACTTCGTTGATAAAATAGAGCTTCGCATCATTCACACTAATCTAATGTATTTAAGCACTTAGCATAGGTAAATAGATCAGATTGAGCAGATCAGGCACTAAGCATAGTCATATAAATCAGATCTAACATTCTCACATATAATAAGCACAAAGCATAAGTAGATCTATCTAAATACATCAAAACACTTAGCAAATAACATGTGAGCACATCAAGACAAAGAACAAAGCATAACAACACATCGTTTATGTGGTTCACCCCCACCCTGGAGCTACGTCCACCAACGCTTCTTCTTTATTGTCTTTGGTCAATCGGTTACAAGCACAGAGCCTCAAAACCCTTACTGCGCATAGAACAGAAGATTTGTGCAGCTCGCTAGATCCTTCTTCCTTGCGTTACAGTACTAAGCCTTCCACAATCTTGCTACAATGACTTGCACTCAACTCTGCAAGTTCCACACAGTATGCACAAAGCCTACAATCCTTCAATCACATAGATCTAGCACTTAGCCATTCATCCACCATCCACACTAACATCACATAGATGCACCCCCCTCTTCTATCTAGCCTAAGCATCTATTTATATATTACAAAATATGCCTAAACATGGGTAAACCCATGGGCCGACATCCCAATCCCATTACATAATCCCAAAAACCCAAAAAGGACCCAAAAAGGGGCCGAGATCCAATGATCTCCGCTTCGTCCTCTGGTCCTCCTTTGATAGGCTATCGAAGTCCCAAAATAGGTCAACATGACCAAGAATCTCCCAAAACTTGGTCAAGGGCCAACACTTTCATATACTATCTTAGGACCTTGGGATTACATGGCTAGACAATTTAGCGATTGATAGAGATGAGAGGATATTTATCAGGGAAAATCACTTAGATTTTCCATTGGGCTTCAGTCTAGAGGAGGGCATTTCACTTTTCAGTGATTCATTGAGAGTTTGTAGCACCTCACTTTGGCGAAAGTATGTTTAGATAGAGGAGGCCATGATTGTCTTAGGGAGGTGGTGGAGGCTAGGATCATTTTCTACGATGGTTGATTGTTATTTTAAGGATTTTACTCTTGGGGTGTAGGGGATTAGTTCCCTAGTTGATCGGTTCTCTGATGGGTTGATCGAGTTTTTGCAGTATCGATTTTCTCTACTTATCGATAGTACTCAAGAAGCCTCTTATATTAGTACCTTGTCGGACAGTGAGTTGACCGAAGGATACTTCACATCTTCCAGGTTGGTTTGGGACCCTGGTATCATTTTCGGTTTCAGTTTGGTTCGGCTTATGGAGCATCCGATTGTGATGGCATTGATTGAGGACAAGCAATCTTTGGGAAGGGAGGACTGTAATGTCCCCATTTTTGGATTCTCGTGCTTTATAGTTGGAGGCGACCTTATGGGTTTATGCCATCCTAGCCAGACGGGTAAATGGAGGTTAACTGAGGGATTGGGTGAATTGGAAGAGTTATATGAGGCCCAACCTAGTCCATTTACCGTATTTCATCATCAATTTTTTTTTGCATAGTTTGTTCTTGGTTCCATGGCATTCGAACAATTCTCGTAAAATAAGAGTATTATTAAGTATAAATTAATTAAATACAATGATGGTGTTATTCAAATCATATTATCTGAGGGAATACCTTAGTGTAACAACTTGTTGGAACCAAGATGGAAATATATAAAGGTTGGGATGAAGAGAAAGGGGCTTCCGGCATCCGGGAATGTCTTAAAATCCAATTAATCACTTTCCAACATTAAAAGGGGGTTAAAAAAGGGCTATAAAGTGATTTTAATCTTTAAGTGAAAGTTGAAAGGGTGAAAGGGTCTGAAAAGGGTCAACGAGGAAATAAAAGGAGAATGAGGACACCCTCTCTCATTATACATATGTTATTTTCTAAAAATGAATTTGAGAGAGCTCTTGTGGCTTTGGCTCTTGGGACGAAAAACCCTAGAGAGAGAAAAATTGGTTTCATTTGTGAGACCATCCACCCTAATTGGTCATAGGGAAGAGATCATTCAGATTTCTTTAATGTGCTTCATTATGGATGAGTTTTATCATTTGGCAGCGGAGATATTTGTTTGCAGAAGTCAATTTGGGTAAAGAAGGGCAAGTTTTGGCTTTGAAGCTAAAGTATTTGGTGTTGTGGATACATTTTCTAGAGTTGAGGGGGAGTTTTCTCCTTTGAAGGGAAAGTTTCTCATGTTGGGGCGAGTTATTGGTTGAGGAGGGTGATTTCCTCAAGTATTGGGTGATTTTCTGAGAAAAATGGTTGAGACTTTGTTGTACGAAGGTTGAGCTCACCTGTTGGGACAATTTTCTACTGTTTGGGACCGATTTTACTCATGTTGGGTTTGTTTTACACTTGTTGGGGATGAATCCAAGTTCTTGGGAAAATATTATCTATGATGGGGCCGAACTTCTTAAGTGGGGAGTGCCATTTCCCATAAAGACTTATATATGTGACCAAAGATTGATATTTCCCCTGCGTGGAGGCTTATTTCCCTCATAGTAGGGTTATACTATTGACGAGGAGAACATAGATCATTTTTGTTGTTCATACTCTCATTGTGGGATGAATTGGACCACCATTATCAGCTAGCTTTATAACATATCAGTAATAAAACCAGAACTTGTGATATTTGCTTGTTGTTCAAGTGGTTAAATGTAGTTATTTTTGTGGGATTTTTGTTTTAATAATTGGTGAGCATATATGAAAATTGTATGTAGCATCAAACTCCAAATTATCTCTTGAGAATGACACTAAATCGACCCAACATTAACCTATACTTAACATAGCAGAAAACAAATTTTAGATTGGGATTTTAAGGTGTGATTGTAAGGTGTTTGAATAAACTTTGCCTTGGAAAATAGTTACAACCAACAACAGAAAGGTTTATCAGTAAAGAGTGGGCATTTTACTAATTGTTTGATAAAAACATTTGCACGGTTAGTCTAAATAAAAATCCAAAAATTTAGTGAGGATTTTACAATAGGTGTGTCACACACACAATTTAAGTGAATGCATATTATTGGCTATAAGGTTAGATACCCTCTCACATTAAAAGCAATAAGACAATTGAGCATAATTATACTTTGTCCCATCTAAACTAAAAACATTGTAAGCTTGTTATGGGTGTTACCCATATCAATTCAAGTTAAGACTCTTGAACAATTTTTTAATGGGATTTATTTTCCATCACATAAAGGTTGGAGATATCTTGTCAACCACAAACAATGTTGAAAGGTATACCACAATGAAAATTAATGGTAACATAATAACTAATGATATATAGGTTGGCATATGCACTTTTGGATCTTCTAACTTATACATGTGATTGATTATAAATATGTGTGTTATAATAACATAAATTCTATATCATGTTTAGTTGTTAGTTTTGTAACATCTAAATCAACACTATTATATATACAACAAGTTTGTAGTAAACAAATATTATGTGTCCAATAGAGTAATTAAGGTATTAATTATTCACATGTGAGCATCATAATTCAAATTATATATCAAAAGTTCTTATGTATGATCCCTAAATCTTTATCTAAGAAAACCGGATTTTTTTTTTGAAACAATCACACCTTAACAAGTGTTCAAAATATAAGAGTATGATCATATTCAAAGGATTGACCATCCTCACTTTCCCAAATGTACCAATGGTTAGCCTCCAACAAAAGTCTCCATTTAGAGAGTTCATCTACCATAACATTCATTTCCCTGAAAATGTGATAAAAATAAATATGATCAAAAGCAATTGCACATGATTTAATCTCCTTTGAAAGAAATTTTCTAAAGTATAAATCTCTCGTATCCAATAAATCATCACTTAAGAATCACCAAATCATTTGAATCTTTGAAACACTTTTCTATCCTACAAGAACTATTATTAATTTCAAAACCATGAGTTCCCTATAGTTATTGAAGCCATAACCTAACCCCACTTTAAATTTTGATTCTCAAAATCATTTGAATCTTTGAAATATCTTTTTTATTCTACAATTTTTCAAAGTCATGAGTTCCCTATAGCTATTTGAGCCATAATCTAACCCCACCTTAAATTTTAGAACATGGGAGTCCCATAAATATAAGACTACACCAGCCCCATTAACTTGTGGTTCACCTTGAATAACACAGTGCTTTGAGTTATTACGAGAAACAACGTTAATTTTTTTGCTAGTGAGTGCATAATGTTTTCCTACTACAAGCTTATGTATATAGTCAAGGTTGAAATTTGATGGGAAAAATGCTAGTCACTAGAGTTTTTGCCCATTAAACGTGTTAATATTTTTTACTTATTCCAAATTTTCATATTCTAGTCTCTAAAAGTTCAACCTATATCCAAATCCTTTATGGTTGTAGATAAACAACTTACTATAGATCATTTCACTATCAATAATTAACTATATTTTAAAATAAATTTTCAATCATTTAATACATTTTAAAATAAATTTTCAAAATATATCATCAAATTCGCATTGTCCAAAGCAAATATTTTTAGATACATAGTGATAATGAAAATGCCAAGATTTTGAAAATATGTTAACACTTTTGTGACATAGCATTTATTACATATTTTTAATCTACTTATGAGATTGTTGTTGATTTGTATCTTTGAAGAACATTGGAGAGGTCGGCTTTATCTCTCAAGAAAATTAAATGTTAAATATATGATACATCTGCGCAAAGTTTTAGTAACAATTTAGTTTTTGGTTATTGAAATTTTTTTTGTGTGTACTTAATTGAAAAATTCATAATTTTAAATGTAAATGTATAATAGAGTATGAATATATTTATATATTTAAAATATATAATCAATTTTTTTTAAAATTTGATAGAGTATGAATATATTTATATATTTAAAACATATAGTCAATTCTTTTAAAATTTAGTTATATTAGTTTTATTTATTTATTTAGTTATTGTTAATAAAAAAATTATATTTTAATTTCAATTTATTGTAAAATAAAATTATAAATTTAAAAAGTTTATATTTTTACATATTTGAATGGCTTTGTGTAATAATATTTATTAGAAATTTTTTTATTGATAGTTCTAATTAAATTGTTTACACAATTCTCTATATTATTTATGCAATAATATTTATTAGCAAAATTTTTATTGATAGTTTTAATTAAATTGTTAACACAATCCTCTATATTGATATATTTTTACTAAAATTTATTTATTTGATAAAAATGTATTAGTTTTATCACATATTACCCAAATTCTTGACTATCCAAGAACAAGAACTAGGGATAGAGTGTAATTAGGGATTGAAAGTGATTAAGTGATGGGCATTGGGTTTTTCTCTGATGGACATCATTTATAGTGACAAATACATTGATATTTCCACCTAAAAATCTCTATAGCTTATCTTTTTAACTTATAACAATACTATGTATACTATGTATTTATGGAAATTTATTTTTCTCTTCATAAATTTTTTATTTTATTTTCCATAACAATATAACAATTTGTCTTTTAACTTTTATTTTTCATAATAATACATCCATTAAATATATTTGATGTAAATTTGTTTTCCTTTTCATAATTTTTTTATTTTATTTTCCACAACAATATAATAATTTGTTTTTATAACTTTTATTTTTCATAATAATACATCTATTATCCATTTTATTGGGAACAAATTTTTCATTTCCTATATTCACTCATATTTCTTTAAATTTTTTAATAAAATTTTTAAGTAAGATGAAGTCTGACTAGGAATATCCAAAGTCAAACTGTAAAAAAAAAAAAGTTTGATGAGTAAAAGTGCATGATGTTAATTCAGATGGTACAAATCTAACAGCTCAATATCATATAGAATTAAATCTGTATTGTTTAATTGTTTTATTTTTTGGTTTTTTCTTTGGAATTTAGCCACATAAATATATAGGAAATCATATTTTTTGTTGTTTAAATTGCAGTTTTGAATACAGAAATGAATTCAACCTGAAAATTCTTGTAAGCACTCTACAGAATTAGCCACTCAAAAATGCAGATCCAACAATTTCTTGCTAGATTTAGGACAAATATCCCCTCAAAAATACCCCCTATAAAATTACAAATCAATGCAAATATTCCATACTATACAAATCAATGCTCAGTGAAACAAACAAATAAATTTACATATATAAAAAATAGTCACTCAGTAGCAGTGAGAAGTAGGGCGTCAATCCATCCTGCAATTACAATAAACAATAAACAATTTTTAGAAACAACCATTAACTTGTTAAACATGGTCATTATCTTCTTTTTTTTTTCAATTATTGTAAAATCAATTTCAACATGCCATGAAATAGATGTTAATTGTTTAAGATGTACTGCTAGTGATATGTGATATGGAATAAGGTCACTTATTCTACCTATATCTTGGCCACATTTTTGGCAAAAAATTTGAACGAATTTGTGTGTGAAAAATACCTCAATTATAAACTGCAATTTAATCTACATTTCTGGTTATTCTACCTATTTCTTGGCCACATTTTTGTTAAAAAAATTGAACGAATTTGTGTGTGAAAAATACCTCAATTATAAACTGCAATTTAATCTACATTTCTGGAAAAAATTTAAAGGCATTAGTCAGTGTAAAACGCTTAACTATAAAAATTGCAATTTAATCTATACACAGTGTAATTTTAGTTTATAATGAGATCTTTAAACAGACTCGGAGTATGATCCGTCATGGATTTGAAACCAACATGAATGATGTATGACTCATTTTACTCTCAGAGTATGATCCGTAATGGATTTGAAGCAAACATGAATTATGTATGACTCATTTTAGAGTAAAATGAGATCTTTACATAGAATTAGAGTATGATCCAAAATGGAATTGAAACAAATATGAATGATGTATGATTCAAATTATGACTCTGATTGAGCAAAATAATAATTAGCAAAAAAAACTAGAAAACCTGTTGAAGACTCAGAATATGGTCCAAAAAACTACAAAACCTGTTGAAGACTCAGAATATGGTCCGAAATGGATTTGAAACAAACATGTATGATGTATGACTCAGGTTGAGCAAAATAATTAGCAAAGAAGCTACAAAATCTGTTGAAGAAGAGGCTCCGGATAAAGGGATAAAGTAGGAGGTTGCAATTGTTAGGGTATTGGCCACACGTTGACTGAGTCAGCTACCCACCATGAGGAATTTTTAGCTCCCTATATAAGCACCAAAAAATTAACAAAATAAAAATAAACACTGCACTGTAAAAGGGGAAAATCAAAGGGCAGGACGCCTGGACTTCCAGTTTGCACAGAAATCTAGAAAGGGTTCTTCTGGCAGAAATAGGAAAGAGACTGATCAAATTCCAGGAAAGAGACTGACCATTCTAGTAGAGCAGACTGCTAATGACCAAGAGAGCCATAGACCTAGAGAGCCATGATATCCTGTAAGTTCATAATAAATGCACTGAGCTACACCATTTCGAGCCATGAGCTCCTTTAAGTTGATAATAAATGCACTGAGCTACACCATTTCAATGTTGGTTTTCTCATTTGCATTTTAGGGGGAAATTACTGTTTATCATGGTTATTTATTAGTTGGGGGAAATTACTGTTTATCATGGTTATTTATTAGTTGATAATAAAGGCACTTAGTTACACCATTTCAATGTTGGTTTTCCCATTTAGATTTTAAGGGGGAAATTAATGTTTATTGTTGTGTGTGTTTATTTGTTGATATTGGAATGTTGTTTGTGTTTCCACGAGTGTGAATGTTCCCACTGAACCATTCATCACTTCCAGCCAAATCTAAAACAGTGTTAGCAGCAGAAGAGTGTTTGATAAATCGTGTTGGTGGCTTGAGTATATACTGGGCATGCCTTAATATTTGGGGTGTTGCACATGCACTTTCTGATTTCTTCACTCACTGTATGTTGGTTAGAAAACACACACAGCAGTCCTTTCTTATTTAGTTTGTTCATTGTGTATTGTCTGGAATTCGATTTACAAACATTGTAACCATGATAACTCCAGACGAACTCTGTTGTTTTAATAGACAACAGTCTAAAGCATATCGGTGTTTTTCAATTTGGAGATTTCTGTTGTGAATACAGGAGCACGGAACTGTGGTTTGAATTCACATCGTTTGTTTTATTGCTTGGGGTGGAGCCCACACACACAACGTTTCTGTGATCGATTGCTATGCTGGCTTGATCCCTGTTCATCAATTCTGTTTTGCAATTGATTCCTTGATTGGCGTTGATTGCCTTGGAATTAGGAAACAAGTAATACAAGTTGCGGTATTGATTTTCAGTCCTGTAGCAATGGAATACTGTCCCAGAATTGGAATTAGTGGGGAAATATTGCTGCCCAGAGTGTTGTTGAAGCACATGATAAACAGAGAGGTGATAAACAGTGTTGTAATATCAACGAATAATGCATGATGAAGCATATTTACATTCTAGGACAGTATTTTATTCCGCAGAAGATCCGTGTTTACTATTTGAACAACAAAGAGATATAATTTAATAATCTGGAGGTTGCTCAATTCCAAATGAAATCATCAAAAATTGAGTGTTTTGAGTGCCAATTATACAAAGCCTACTTCCCAACTACTACCATCTACTATGTACAGTATTGTTAATCAGAATGGTACATAATTAATGAACAACCAAACATGATATAGGATTCAATCACTGCTTTCGATTATTATAACAAAACAAATGAGTATATAATATATACAAGAATAAGAATACAGTCACAAGAATAAGTGAGAATGAGGGCCCGTCTTGCACTTACAATAAGCAATTTAAAAGACAAAACCATTAATTTGGTATACAGGAATGAAGTATTAATGGTTTTGATCTCTATACCATTTTGACAGTGAGGGAGATTTTACTATAGAAGAGAAGAGATTTTATTATAGAAGAGATGTTATAGTTGTAAAAACAATTCTAATATGCTACATACGTATTTCTTGTTGTCGTTTCCTCTAGGTCTTGGCTATGTAACACAACAGTCACGAGCATTAGTTGCTCTGAAATGACAAGTTATCTAGTCCGGTGAGTTTAATTTTAACCTTCAACAGTCCCTGGTCTTGTTGTTTGCCATCTGAGAGCTGGGGATCGAACACGAGACCTTCTAGATCGTCGGCCTCCTGATTTCTCATCTCCAAGACCTTTTTATGGGAATTTGAATGAATGTATCGAATGAAAGTAGGGCTCTTGGCAGGCCTGTATTCGGGGAAGAGTCTCCCAGACTTGAACCTCACACCGCAGGCATTGCATAAGGTCTTGGGACCCAACGGGCCCAATCGCCACTGCGGAGTTCGTTGGCTGAGACAGTGAGTGCAGCGCCTTGGCTGCTGCTGGGACGCCGAGGACTGGTAATTATTTATAGCGCCAGTCCCTGTTACAGTCTTCATGCCACCCTCATGCCGCAATGCGTAATCTTCAGAAGTAGACCAACCGCGAATTGGGGCTCCTGAGCTTCTGGGCCGCTTGCTGCGAGGCCGCCCGGGCACCGCCCTCTGCGAGCGGGGAGTCTCTTTTATAGGCGGTACCTGAGGGATTATGGCTTCGTCTGTTGGGCTCTGCTTCTTCTTCTCCCCACCGTCGTCGATTATGTCATCAGACAAGTCTGCCAAGGAACCAGAATTCGAGCTTCCCGTCGCTGCAAACGAATCCTCCACGAAGTCCGACAGCCATTCTAGACCAATTCCATCTTCATACTGTTAAAACCAAAACCAGTAAACAATTTATATGTATTACTTGCGATTTCCATTGTTAAAACTACAAAAATATGCAGTAAAATGCCAAGTGCTTTCTACAAAGTAAAAGCAGTAAATTAAATCTTATGAAAAGAGAAATTGGTGGTCAATCTAGACAAAAACATGCTTCTCGTTCTGATTTTTTGGATTTCGGATTGTTTAAGAAGAATACGAAAACATGATTCTCCATCTGATCATGGGATTTGATTGCAGAAGTTCAAAGAAAGGTGATTTTAAGGTTGTAAAATTGTTCTAGAAAGAGGTTAAATTGTTTATTGTACATATATTTATTTACATAATATGAGGAAAGATGAAGGAAGCAAGTATAATTGATCAATCATTATAATTATTTCTAAATCCATCAGCATTTCAGTTTCAAAATTAGTTTCAATAGTGCATAATATCTCTGGTATACCATTAGAATCGACTGAATTCACAATAAATTTAATCTTTTTTATCTTTTAAAAATAAATTTTTAACCAAAACATCAAATTAAAGTAGTCAATTAGTTACAAATATCTTTTAAAAATAAATTTTTAACCAAACATCAAATTAAAGTAGTTGATTAGTTACAAAGAGGTAGAAGTAAGCACACATGCTTTAAACCAATCAACCATTATATTAATAAAATGGATAACTACCTCAAATTCACCAACATTTCAATTCCAAAATCAATCTCAATAAAACATAATTTCTTTGGTATATTATTACAAACATAATTTCTTTGGTATATTATTACAACTGATTGCATTCATGACAAACTTCACTTTTTTCCTTTTAAAAATGAATCCTTCACCAAAACACCAAACTAAAATGTTTAGCAAACTTCTATAAAAAAAGATGCAACAATGTAACAGAACACACTGAGAATAGAAGTCCAATGGCAACATTGAACACAGACACTAAAACTAACACAGACCTGTTTGAATGTAACTATTAAATATGAATCCTTAAACAAAACACCAAACTACCCATTTTGTATCCTTAAACAAAACACCAAACTACCCATTTTGTAGGAGGTGAAACTAATTAACCGTTATAATTCAACTTCAAAATTAGTCTCAATAATACATGATTTCTCTTGTATATCATTAAAACTGGCTGCATTTATGACAAACTTAACCATTTTTCTTTAAAAGATGAATCCTTCACCAAAACAGTCAACTAAGGTGTTTTGCAAGCTACTGTAACAATGCAAGAGGCACACACTGAAAATAGAACTGCAATGGCCACTTTAGACACAAACACTAAGACTAATACAGACCCATTTGAATGTAATTAACTGCTTATTGGTATTGGGTGCATTGAATATAAATACTACAATAAACCCATTTCAAAACAAATGAGTACCTTGATTATAATTCAACTTCAAAATTAGTCTCAATAATACATGATTTCTCTTGTATATCATTAAAACTGGCTGCATTTATGACAAACTTAACCATTTTCCTTTAAAAGATGAATCCTTAACCGATGAATCCTTAACCAAAACAGTAAACTAAGGTGTTTTGCAAGCTACTGTAACAATGCAAGAGGCACACACTGAAAATAGAACTGCAATGGCCACTTTAAACACAAACACTAAGACTAATACAGACCCATTTGAATGTAATTAACTGCGTATTGGTATTGGGTGCATTGAATATAAATACTACAATAAACCCATTTCAAAATAAACGAGTACCTTAATTTGAAGCTTGTTGTGTGCTTACGTACATAGGTTAACGACTCAAACTGTTTTGCTATTTCAAAATAAGTAATTGAGTACCTGAATTTGAAGCTGTGTGTGTGCTTCTGTACATTGGTTATGGGCTCAAGCGGTATTGCTATCGATTGGAGTTAGAGTTTGAGCTCTTGTATCCTTTGGGTAAACTATTCACTCTTTATTGTGCTCAAGTATACAAAATTTAGTGTATCCCGGCAATATACACACTAAGCAGGCACATTTGAACATAAATACTTCAGTTCAGTTTGAAGCTGTCTGTGTGTTCATGGGTGAAAATCATATAGAAGCTTCTGGAAAGAATTGTGGCTCTCTTTTGTTATCTCAGGATAGGTTGTTGTTATAAACATGCACGCTCTTACATCAAGGGCGATTAAATCACTAATCCTATGAGCCACAACATGCAGTCAAGGGTGGAACTGGAATGTACACACTTGGGCTTAAACTATTGTATTATAACAAAGGCTACTGAACCACTAATACAATGAGCCAACAACAAGCAGTCAAGGGTGGAGCATGCTCAGTTGGATTTAAACATGAGTGGTTGTGGCCAAAACCACAATAAGTTGCAGTTAAAGCACAGTCTACTGGACTAAGTACTCTTGAACTGGACTAGGTACTCTCGCATTTGCATTGAGTGCATTGAATATAAAGACGAAAACAGACCCATTTGAATGCAGGTCCCGATTCACTGAATTTGCGTTGAATACAACGATTAAAACAGACCCATCTGAACGCAAATTCCTGATTACCTGAATTTGAAGGTTTGTGTGTACTCTTGCTGGTGCATTGAATATAATTTAAACACAATTTGAAACTGTATGTGCTCGGGTGGGAATTGGGCACATTGAATATAAATGCCATTTCAACAAACTCACATGCATGTCAAGAAGCTGAGGATGCATCATTAGCATTCACACAAATAGCCAGGCATCACATATTGGAGATAATCTTCACATCAAATCAGGCCCGTATATACACTTCCGGGTTGAATTTTATCAACCTTCAATGCATACCAGAACACTATTGCAAAACTCAGGATACATATCTCAAAAGGGAACTGAATATAACATATATAAACTCGAGCTTCACAGCCTCCTCTATATCAAACAAACACAAGGTCTAATGCTTAAACAATGTCAGTCAAGGCGTCTTGAACTTACAGGTGGGCAAATGAAGTCTCCTTCGTTGAGAAAGGACGTGCAGATAGTGTGCTTAGCCTTGTCCTGAGAAGACCCGGGAGAAGAAAGAGAAGAAGAAAGCGAACCGCTCGGTATGGGGCCGGCAATGTCCTCATTGGAGAACTCAGACAAGTCCTCAATGCGGAAAACGTCTCCAATGGAACTCAAGTCGAAGGACTTGGCCGCTTCGCCCCATTCTATGGGACTCTCCAGACCAGGGAATCCACCAAAACTGGAATCGTTTCTCGCAATGTCCATGCCCATGCCCATGCCCGAGAGCATGAATCCTACTTCTATGGCTTTTTTTCTCACAAAAACGCCCTATTCTTGGCTATAGCAGAATCGAAACTCAAATTTTGGGGATTCTCAAGTGAAACCCAAATAAACATGCCAGTGCTCTGAAGTAAACTCTTACTAGACCACAAACCCACAACAGAAAATTGAACTCCTAAGCAGTAAAATTAGCTACCGTCGCACAGTGCACTGATAATATAAAATGGTTTCGGGAGACCCCTGGACGTGCGAATGTCTGAACCGCATATTTTAAAGCTGGCGGGAGGCTATAAATTCGTGTGTAATTGCACAAAAAATCAGCACGAGCCACTCGCTATCGCCCGTACGCGGGTCCTTACACTGACAAATCGAAGCTCTAAACTCTAGGCTCCTGTCGGCAGGGTTGCTGTAACTATCTAATTTACTCCGCCCACATTCATTCCATTTCGGTAAAAAACTATTGCACCCATCAGAAATCCTGCTTGGAATAATAAGCGATAGATTTTTGTATTCCTAATATTACACTAGTGTAAGATTTTTTGATTGTAACATTACTCCAATAAAAATCCATCACTTTAATGATTGGAACAGGATTTTTGGGAATACACAATGTTTACATACCATTTTCGCCTGTGTAAGTCTATTTTGACAAACAAAAAAAAAATAGCAAGTCACATCTATCAAGCTGTTCATTTGGATTTCAACCTTATATTTTAYTTTTTAAATATTTTTTTTAAATATTTTTTTTTCTAGTAGTYTAAACGTTTTATTTTTTTGGGTTTTTTTTTTTGYTACTTTTTYAGTTTGGTTTTGCYCGAAATCTGGTGATGAATGGTTGGATCTGCAGATTTGAGTGGCTAAGTTTGTATAATCCTAGTACTCCAGGGGTTTTTCAACAGGCTGAATCCATTTATGCATTCAGGGTTTTTCAACAGGCTGAATCCATTTATGCATTCRGAAARACAATTTAAACAACAGAAAATAGAAATTTTGTCCAAATTTACATTGCTGGATTCAAACCAATTCCTACTAAAAAAAMCCCAAAAATAAAACGTTTAACCAACCTCTTTTTTCTTCATTTATATTATTCAATTTAAAATCTTTTAATCAATTATTTAATTTAAAATGTTTTAATCATGGCCAAATTYAGAATGAAAAATTTACTGATAATTTAAAATGCACCTTTCCTTGTCATTTATCATTATTGCTTTGAGTTTACAGACTGATTCACAGACATCAAAAACMTAAAGGACAAAGGAAACTATGAACAGRTTGCCTTTTCCAGCATAGTTATCCAGACACTTTTCAACAACTCCCGATCGGAATTTTGTGAATTAAATCTCCTAAATATTGTTTAACAGTTATATAATTCAAAATTCTTCTCASTATTATTGAAATTTAATAATAAAAAAWTCACCTGCATTTCCATTGCTTCAGCGAAAGCTTCTTTTTAAAGTCACAAATGGATTTGGAGATGTSAAAWACTTTTAGAAAATGACATTGTGAGGAAATAACCTTTACAGCATCGTTGTTGAAAGTAAWACACTTTTACAAAAACTCCYAACTGGAATTCTGCCAATTAAATTTACTTTAACTAACTTTGAATGTTAGTTTAATAATTTTGTAATTTTTTATCTAATTTCRATATAAAAYAYATTAACRAAAACTCTCAAAAAAMAAATTAAATATGTTGTATTCAAAATGTAATTTTARGGTGATTATGATTGAAATTTAACAAAATAAATCAGTTATTTWTTTATTTATTCTCAGATGAACAATTTTTTTTTGGTCATAAATTGATTTAGAGATATTTAAAACCCCAAATTAATGGRAAAATTRGAAGTAATAYATGTTTCTAATTTARTTATTTAAAATGAAATTATTTGAATTGTAAATTTTAATTGTTAAATCTACACAATYTAAATCTGTGTACTACATGGTTTTTTAAGGTGTTGAATTCATTTACCAGAAAAACAAAAACTTCAATGATTTAGACTCTTCCTTTTTTTTCCAATATCACCTCTTCAARTTTTTCAAGGCGTTGAATTCATTTACCACAAAAAAAACTTTTTTTCCAATATCACCTCACCAAGTTTTTCAAGGCGTTGAATTCATTTACCACAAAAAAAAAACTTAGAARCTTTARACTCTGTAACTTTTTCCAATATCACCTCATTAAGATTCTGCAAATTAMATCTACTTTAATTCAACCTAAATATTGTTTAACCATTAAAATCTTCCACYTAGTACAGAAAAATATTTSCAAAAATTAAAGAATTTTTTACACTTTTATCCTACTCCTTTTAGGATGAGTGCTATCAAACTGTCAAAGGATATTCCGTTTAGGGTTTCTGGACAAAAAGTTCCAAAAACACTGATATATTTGGACTCGTATTAATTCTGTAAACCCCATTAATAATCTCCAGCGACCACTCCAACAAACCATCCCACAAGTTTTATTCTCCACACACCGTCGGCCTCGGCCCCAACTCATCAGTAGACAACTCGATATCAAATCTTAATTGACTAAATCATTGAAACAGCTGTAGTATAATGGCAGGACCATGGCAGTCGATGGCGCCCGTGCAAAAGTGGCAGGCAGGCAGGTATAGAGTACTACTTCCTGCCAGTAAAAGCTGGCAGACGAAATTACTCTCCCACTGGTATTTGTAAAATGCCATACGCCCGGCACCACACTGAAAGGCTTTGATTGGAGATAAGAGTGGTCAGCGTCGACAGGCTGATTACAGAATCGAAAGGCCACGAATGCAAGAGAGAAATTAATAATGGGGAGCATAAGACAGTGGGGGCAGTGGGGCTGGAATGTACGGTAATAAAACATGTAGGCCACATCAGTAGTCCTGCAGTCAATGCACTGCATACACCATTAAAATTTACCAGGCCCACATTCTGACGTATGTATATGTGTATCTCCGTTATCGAACCGATTTTAAATCTAAGGAGATTGGGCTGACATTTTAGTTTTTTAAGAAAATTTTGACCATTTTTTTTTATAAGTTTCTATAATCTCTCAGTCTTCAGTGATTCAAAATGGAAGTCTTTGGTACAAAGGTTCAACTGTAATTAGGTGTTAAGTCAGAAGTGACAGGATTGATTGGGTTGATTTAAAAGGAAGGATTTTTGGGATTTGGAAGTACAGTTATGGATTAAAATTAGGAGTTGGTTAAATGTTCTATGTTTTGAGTTTTTTTGGTCGGAAGGTGATGTAAATTTGGACAAAATTCCTATTGTTAAAATTGCATTTCTGAATGCATAAATGGATTCAGTTTGATGAAAAAATTTTGGGGCTTACACAAACTTAGCCGCTCAAATCTACAGATCCAACCATTCATCACCCAATTTCGAACAAAATCAAACTGAAAAAATTGCTAAAAAACCTCCAAAAAGTAAAACGTTTAGACTACTACTTAAAATTATATTTTCAAAAAAAAATATTTTTAATTAATTGAAGGAACTAGTATGTTCCAGGGAATTTGGTAAAAATGAAAACCTATTAAAATATTAAAATATCTCTCGTACAACGTAGTCATTAACACTATTATGATAAGGTTTGCAACATAGCTTCAAATTCTAAAAAACATGATTTAAAATTACATTTTCAAATATGTCCTGATACAAAGCAGTCATTAACACTATTATGATAAGGTTTGCAATATGGTCTTTTTAATATATTAACACTATTATGATAAGGTTTGCAATATGGCCTTTTTAATATTAATCAAGCAAAGTAAGGTTTGCAATATGGCCTTTTTAATATTAATCAAACAAAGCAAATTTTCATTCTCATAGGGTTTTATAAAAATGATTTTGAATGGTAAGATATTATTTTTGTTCTATAAATATATATTTTTTATTAAAATAAGATTCATTAAAATTATTTATTTAAAATTATAATCTATAATGATATAATTTTGATGTAATAGAGGGTTTTATAAAAATGATTTTGAATTGTAAGATACTATTCTTGTTCTATAAATATATTTTTTTATTGAAATAAGATTCATTAAAATTATTTATTTAAAATTATAATTTATAATGATATGATTTTGATGTAATAGAATTTTTACAGTTATTGAATTTGTTTTATTGAATTTGTTTGTATAATTAGATTTTGTAATTTAGAGGGTTTTATTTTTATTTTCAGTGTAATGGTCACATATAATTGAATTTTTTTATTTGTTTCAAAAAATAAATGTTTTCCAACATTATTCTATTATTTACATAATTTTAGTTTTTCTTATAAATAATAATAATTTGATAAAAATCATTTTTTTTTATTATAAATTAGATGAAGTTAAAAATAGTTTTTAATCTTTTATTTAGTTATTATGTTATATATTTATTATATAAACATATATACTGTCAATAAGTTATTATTAAATATTTCTTAGCAAAGCAATTAATGCTATATATACTTATATCACATGCTATATATTTTGGTTGTATACAACATTAATTACTTTAATATTAGGTATACAGTGTTTGTCTATCAACAAAAACTAAAAATAGTCAATAAGTTATTTATTATATGAAGTCTCTATCAATCTATTATCAATAAATATTTTGTAACAAAGTAAGTAATGATATACATATATGTAATAGTATATGCTTCAATGCATACAGCATTAATTACATTTACTGTGAAGTGTATAATATTTGTTGCAGTAGTCTAAAAGTTCTACCTTTTGATAGTTTTTTGGTGATTTTTTTCGTTTAATTTTGCTCGAAATCTTGTGAAGAATGGTTGAATATGCAGATTTTGAGTGGCTAAGTTTGTATAATCCAAGTGTTTCAGGGTTTTTCAGCATGTTGAATCCATTTATGCATTTAAAAATGCAATTTAAACAACAAAAAATAGCAATTTTATCCAAATTTACATAGCCTAATTCCCGTCAAAAAACTCAAAAGGTAGAACTTTTAGCCAAAACCATATTTGTTCATCTACAAAAATTAAACCATTTAAATTTAAAGAAAACAAATTTTAAAAAAATGTAGTCTAAACATTCTACTTTTTGCTGCTTTTGGTTTTTCTAAAGAGTTTTGCTCATAAACTCTACTTTTTGCTGCTTTTGGTTTTTCTAAAGAATTTTGCTCATAAACTGGCTAGAAATTTAAAAGAATCCATGGAATTGTAGATATATCAATTATTCAGATGGGACAATCCAAGTGGACTTTTCAGGTGCCCCAAAGAATCTTTACCGATAGCTTTATTCACACGGCATCTAAATTTAAAGAAAACAATTTTTTTTTAAAATGTAGTTTAAACATTATATATTTTTTTTGTTTTTGGTTTTTTCTAAGAGTTTTGACTCATAAACTCGCTAGAAATTTGAAAGAATTGATGGAATTGTAGATATATCAGTTATTCAGATTGGACAATCCAAGTGGACTAGGGTTTTTCAGGTGTCCTAATGAATCTTTACCAATCTGGTTAAAAATTTGAAAGAATTGATGGAATTGTAAATATATCAGTTATTCAGATTGAACAATCCAAGTGGACTAGGGTTTTTCAGGTGCCCTAATGAATCTTTACCAATCTGGTTAAAAATTTGAAAGAATTGATGGAATTGTAAATATATCAGTTATTCAGATTGAACAATCCAAGTGGACTAGGGTTTTTCAGGTGCCCTAATTAATCTTTACCAATCTCTTTATTCGCACCAAAACTGAAATTCATTTTTTTTTAAACTTCAAAAAATTGATAACTCAACCTGAATTACCTAAGTTAAATCAAGGTTAAAATCCGGCCAGCTATCACTATAACCACTAGACTAGTACCAACAAACCTACCCAAGCCAGGGCCAACATGTCCACTTCTGATAATTGAACATGGGTAACAGTTGCTTTAAAACCTGTTGGGCAAGCGCGGATAAAACGATGGTAACAAGGTAGAGACTGGCAACGACCGAAGAGCGAAAAAAAAGAGAAGCAACTCTACCTCGAAAAAGCAAAGCTTCGAACGTCGGGACTCGGATACGATACAGAAAAAGCAGGCTACTAATTTGTCGATCCGGTGGGGAGAAAGAGAGCGTTAGCCATGTTGTCTTGGAAAATGGAAGAATAAATTTGTCCTTATCAAGCTGCCAAAGCTGCTACCTGACGTTGCCACAAGACCATATGGGTTGATGTGATCCCACGTTCCTCATGCATGAAGCCCGCTCCTCCTTGCCGACACTGCTAAATAATTCCTTTTTGCAAAGAGCACTGGCCCATCCCTGATCTTATTATTATTATTATTATTACTACGTCTAATAATAATTCTAATCATTTTCGAATGATTCAAACTGCTAAGATCTCAACTCACGCCATTAAAGCAAACAGTGAATCTTCTTCTATTAACAGTATACGTAGACCTGGACTGTCGACTCGACTGAGAAGGAAAGGAAGGTGCGACAGTGTTCCGTAGAAAAGCTATGCTTCATCATATTGCTGTTAATAGGTAACAGGCTGAAATTCTTGTGGATACATGAATTATGGTGTGTACTGTTTGTATGGAAAGATGTATCATGTCATGTTCTGCGTACAAAGAAACTGTAGCTTGTCAGATATCACCATGGATTTCGCCTTTTCCTTTCAAACAACAGGTTGTTTTCCTGTGTGGCTAGAAAATTGCGGGACAAGTTTTCTTTCTGTGATAGTGAAGGAAGTGTTTATTCAAACTTACTGGATTACAAAGTTTTTACAGTTTTAATTAAAGAGTCTAATGAAAAATTCAGAACATTTTTTTTTAACGTATTTTTATTTTGGATTTACTTGGTTGCATAGATAGTAAAAAAAAATATTTTATTTTATTAATTTTTATTTTTTTTATATTTATAATTTTTTAAACGTATTTTTATTTTGGATTTACTTGGTTTGATACATTAAAAAAATTTATTTTATTTTATTTTATTATTTTATATTTATTTATCTGATGATAAATTTAGAATTCTTTTCAACATAACCATTTTAATTTTGAATTTATTTGATCAGATGGATGAAAAAAATTATATTTTATTTTATTCTATTAATTTTTTATTTATTTTTATATATTATATTATATTATACTATATTATTATATTTCTTTTATATTTTATTGCTTTTAAAGAATTTAAGTATACTTTATCTCTAGCACAAAGATGATGTATATTATCCAAAATGTAATGCATGATATTATTTAAAAATAATATATATATATATATATATATATATATATATATATATATATATATATTTGGAGGTAGAGATCTTTTATTTCTTTTTCAAAATTTCTTGATTGGAGATGGTTTTTGATTAGGCAACTCTAATATGAGTGGGAAGCAGGGCTTTTTTTTATTTCTCAAAATTCAAATGGAGGGAGAGTGGATATGGCTTTTATGTTGGTAATATGTTTTGGGTTGATGGTTTAATCAATTGAGTTGACTCTTTGGGGGTTATGAGTTTTGGGTTGATGGTTCAATCAATTGAGTTGATTTTTGGAGGGTTAGGAGCTTGATGGAATTGGAACATGTGACTTATGGCATCTTTATTAGGGGGTAGTTCAACCAAAAGGTGCTCTCTCTCCATAAACACATAAACCACTTATTCTTCTTAATTGGGGATATTTTGAGCACCAATAGATTTGCATCTCAATGTATTTTTAATCAATTGATACTGAATATCTATTAAGTTAGATAGATATACCATAGTGAAGGTTACATCCCTACCATTCATACTATAAGAATTCATCTAAATTTATTTTATAAATGTTTTTACTTATCTTCGCATCTAAAGGGATCAAATCCTTTGATGTGTAAACATTTTAA
>ML821463.1:0-19364 GCA_009831015.1 Picea engelmannii
CACAAGGGAAGTTGCAGAACGATCGCCATCATAAGTGGTCCACATACCTGCAACAGTTTCATTTGAACATTAAGTACAAAAAAGACAGCACCAATAATGTTGCAGACTGTCTCAGTCGACCACCCATCATGGCACTAACCACTGTGCTCAACTCTTGTGGGCACGAGACTTCTGATTGGTCGTTTCTCTACACAAGTGATCCAGAATTCGGCCACACATACAATACACTCTTGGAGGGTAAGAAAGTTCCCAATTTTCACCTCTAGGATGCCCTGCTTTGTCACCTGGGACACCCATGTGTTCCTTCAAGCGAGCGTGCCAAAATGATTTAGGAGGCTCACTACAGTCGGGTCGCTGGGCATTTCGGGGTCAAGAAAACCGTGGCAGTACTGCAAAAGTATTTCTATTGGTCGAACCTTCGACAAGATGTCAAGAAGTACATCAAGTCCTGCACTGCTTGCGCCATTGCTAAACCGACCATCAAGAAGCAAGGCCTCTATACTGTGTTTTTGTGGTCGTCGACCGATTCTCGAAGATGTCCATTATGATGGCCTGCAAGAAGAATATCACAGCAGAAGCCACTGCTAAACTCTTCTTTGAACGAGTGTGGGTACACTTTGGGATCCCACAATCTATCATCTCAGATCGAGACAGTAGGTTCCTCAGTACATTTTGGTCCAACCTCTGGTTGATGTTGGACACCAAGCTCACCAAGTTCACAACTTTCCATCCGCAAACTGATGGCCAGACAGACGTCGTCAACAAATGATCGTACACATTCTGCGCATGTACAATTCAAAGCATCCACGCACATGGAATGAGAGCCTCCCCTATGTACAAGACAGCTACAACCGGGCTCTCCATAGCTCAACCAGCCACAGCCCTTTTCAAGTGGGCTTGGGATTCCAGCCATTATGTCCCATTGACATAGCCATGCCATTTGTGGCTACTCAGGAAGATTCAGCTCATGTCCAGTCTAAGGCGGATAAGGCAAACAACTTCATTAAGCACATTCAACACATCCGCCAACAGGTTCATGACATTTTGGACAAAGCCAATGCTAAGTACAAGCAGCGACATGATCAACATAGAGTGCCACACAACTTCCAGGTGGGCGACAAAGTGTGGCTGCATTTGCAAAAGGAGCGCTTCGCTGGACCCCACCGCAAGCTTCGTCCGCTCCGATATGGGTCGTACACCCTCACCAAGGTTGTAGGGGGGAATGCATTTGAGCTCAACATTCCACCATTCCTTGGTCTGCACCCAGTGTTCAATGTAAAACACCTTCAGCCCTACTTTCCACCTCTACTAAACACATCCGACATGGCAAAACAACTCACACCAACAGAGTTAAATCCAGACTGCATGGAACAAGCCATAAATGATCAGATCATGGATACACAAATCAAGCACACCCGAAAACAAAGGATACCGCTATATCGAGTTGTCAAAGCAGGCCAACTCTTTCACCAAGGCAAATGGCTCACCAGGGACCAAGTTCAGCAGAAATTTCCTCATCTCATGGAGGAACTCAACGCAATGGGGACCATTGCTTCCTAAGGGGGGAGGAATGATCCAGGTGGATATTGGTGGCCACCCACCTATTCCACTTGGACCCCCACTATTGCTTCTTACAATTTTTCAGTTTCCGCACAGTTTACTATTTTTAGCAGTTTTTCGGGTCCTGAACTTCTGAAGTCGTTTTGAGGCCTTAAACAACGTTTTTTTGGGAAAACATGGAGCAACATGGATCGTAGATCAATGTTTCTCACCCAAAAGTTGTAGTCCTCAGATAGATCTTTCTAACGAGGTATAGAACGCGTCAAACGAAGATCGTATGCCAAAGTTACGTCCTCGAGAAGTTGATGTACCAACTTACCCAAACAGGGCCCATAGTCTTGGCGTTTCATCTCCTAGGGTTAGGTCTTTGGATGTTTAGGGTTTTCCATTGTTTCTCAATAATAATAGGCCTTTGAGACTCATTGTAACACAGTTCAGAGGCCAGTAGCCGCCACATCTCTTCTCAGAGATAAGCTACCAACGCCCTAGCTAGTTTATTTCCATTCTGTCTGTAAGCATATTTCAGTCATTTGTTATTAATGAAATGAAGTCTTATTTCCACTGCATCTTTGTGTTTATGTGTATTTATGTATTTCATTGTGTTCCTACATAAATCCGGATCATACAACTAGCAAATTCCTTCGAATGCTTTATTGTAACAAAGTATTTACTGAAAAAATCCTTAAATATCCCTTGTTGTAACGAACTTGGAAATCTCCCTCTAATAGTGTACCGGTTCACATACTAAAGAAATAATAAGGATAAGTGCCTAATCACTTGCATGTGCTTGATAACTATAACATGATTATGGGCTTCTAGATCACCATGGTAGGCTTATTGATATATTTTTGGATGAAAAAAATGAATTGCACTCTTGAATCATCCTTCATGCATCATAGGATTAGTTATTAGGGCATATACTTGGGGCGTATACTCAGCTTGGAGTTGTATTTTGATATGGGTTAATCATATTAGTCTTTGATTCCCTTCTTAAATCCTTGCACATCCACTATTACAACATTCAATATGTGGAGTGGTTTGGACATGGGGATGCAAAATAATGAGAAAACAATTGATTGAACATGTGGATGGGTTCTACATTGCATTATTAATGAAACATGAAAATAGGAGTTCCATGGAGCTATTTGTAACAACACTTTTTATTGGATTGATGGGAAGGGTAAACCAATGCCAATGGAAGGCAGGATATAGACAGAACATGGAGCTTGAAAGAAAAATAATTAACATGTCAATCCCTAGTCATGATATATATCTTAAGCAAAGCTATCAATAACTAACTCTGAGCTAATGGGAGAGATTATTATCTAATAAAGATAAGGTACCGAGAAAAACTTTGTTACACGTGAGAAGCAAACACACAAGACCAATGTGGAAACAGAAAACCATGATCCCACCATATCAGAGTTATGTCCTATTTTTACAAAAACATGCTATCTTGAGCCAAACAAAGGTATTAAAATAAGACATTAAAATAACAATATATCTTGTGTACCCTAAATAACACCGGTCATTATCCACCTTGAATTAAAAAAACTAGGTAGCCCTAACTCGTTTTAGTCACTACAAAAATAGTCATTCTCGTTGTTGCCTTCAAATCCACTTATAATAAGGAGCAGATTTTTTATGCATAATGGAACGAGCTGGATAGAGATGAATACAAGTCCATCCAATACTTGAGTTCATCCGCTAGTTCAATCATAGATAAGATAGGTACACCGAGAGCAGCATGATCAGATAAAAGGTTTTATCCTATGAAGGCACTAGAGCTTGTATCATCCACTACCCTGTCATAGCGATAATAGGCCTACAAATGCCCGTGTGAAAGAAATAGGTATTGTGAACCTAAAGATTACATTTTCTGTACATACAACTCATGCAGTTTCAATCTAAGGCTTCTCAACCTCATACTATAATAAGAACATTGTATAATATAGCCCTTTGTAAATTGAAATCTTAAGGATGCAATCTACTACGTATAACTTGTGAAAGGATAGAAAGAGTCTCCAATCATCTCAAATTTCCATTCAGTACAATCTTGTGTGCTCCATTGCACAATATATATGAAATAACCCCAATGACTGTTTACTCATTCAATCCAGTCACATTTCCAAAATAATATATCCGGAATATTTTTTTGTTATTTATATGAACATATGAGCGTAAAATAGCCCAACTTATTTTTTCAGTAAATAGTGTCTCTATATCAAGAGTTAGTAGTAATCTCAGTATACATGTGGAATGAAATCCTCAACAAGAGATTCGCCATTAAGATTGCATTTAACAAGGAATAGATGTTCCAAAATTACCCATGGTGCTTTTGAGAAAATAACACAAACTTGCTTTTGAAAGATTTTTGAAAATGCATTCTTATATAACCATTAGCCATGTATTCAATGATCATGCGCTTCATCATTGGAATGACACAAGGTCAATAAGTGGGCCTCAACTATTACAGATTCCCTAACTAAAGAAAAAATGGAAAAAATCACATTACCATACCTTAAAGTAAGAATTTACTATTACATTAAAAAAACACCAGTAATGAAATTTTCTGAAAAAACGAGGTACAAATCATATTACATGTTGCTGAAAGGAAGCAATTTGTAATTTGTGCATGGAAAATGTCTTCACATTGAAAATTGCCAATACGAAAATGAATGTGAGTGAAGTAGGCACAGTTGGGGAAAAAGCATAAATCATACCTTCACCGAGTGAATTTCAGAAATGCATTGCAGCTAGATAGCAATCTTATGCCTGATGCACATGGTATCCTCTAAATTTAAAAAATAAAAAATAAAAACTACACAATGTCTGCAAAAGCAACTACCTTTCACCGAAGACATCAAAAATAAAAATAAATCAGATCGCCTTTTAAGGCCTCCAACTACAAAATTCATGCCTGCAACAAGGAGGTGCATGTTACCAATCTTTTGATAATTCCATTACTGCCTAGTGTCTGCACTTGTGTAATCAAGTAAACACAGCCTCCATACCAAAGGTACCCTGAGAATGGCAAAAGGATTTCCTCCAGAATTTTATTAGGCCACCAGACTGATATACATCAAAACCTCGGATCTAGCTGAATCAATATATTTTTCTGTATAGGGAGCACAGCAGCTCAAACATGGATGTTGATTTTTTCCTTGTGCATCTATGAATTGTTTTGCCTCACTTCCAAGATCACACATCAGTTAGAAGTAAAGATGATACAATCATGATGTATGCCAAAATGAAAAATATACCAATTTGAATAAAAAATCGTGGATTGTCACGGACATTTGGAGATGTAACTGCCCTGTCTTGCACAAATATTTTTATCAGAACATGAGAAAGGAAGACGAACTGCTTAGCTTCAGTGTTAGGCAAGTCATACAAGCATAATAGCCGAGTCATACCGAGATAACAGAAACAACTTACCGTGCTATTCTTTGAGAAAGGCGATGAAATGGTAAACTTTGGATGAAAACAATGCCAGGACCTGTAAGCTGGGCAGTAAAGAGGCCATCCCCCTGCAAAATTATTCTTTACCTTTAGTGTAACCCAACTTCATATTAGTGCAAATGCACCTAAAATTATTAAACATAGTAATCCAGAACCCACCCCAAAAACTGCACGCCTTGCAGAACCTGCATATTTGATGTGGGAATCTATAGTGCTTGACATAGCAACAATACATGCTGCATCAACAACTAGTACTTCTCCAGGTGCCAAATTTTTCTGTACAACTGGATGATATACCAAAGCAAAAGAATGGTATCATATACCTCATCATTCGGGGAGATCAAAAAATCCAAGAGATTGATTCTGTTCACGTGAATAAACATACTACTATGAATCAATTAATAATACTAGCTTTGCATAGTAGATCTTCCCTTTCAAAAACTGAATATGCCAGAAAACTGAACTAGAAGGCCTTGACAGTAAACATAAATATGGTAAATTTTTCAATTAGCTGTTACAATCTGGTTATATTTCTTTGTCTTGCATCAGGTGCTCCATCTCCTTGGTAATCTATCAAAGTCATTTCCCTTTATTAAAAGATAGATAAGAATAAACCTAGAAGTGTCTTTCCAAATGATTGTCTGCTCACTTAAACAAAAACAAGAAACTATAAGTTATAGGAAGATTGTTTAATGTACTTTCCTACAAAACATAACAACAATTCGATTGCAACATCTAAGCACTCTTCTTTCCAGAAGGTAGGTAAACATCAAGTAATGCCAGAAATCAAGAGAATGGAAAAAATGAGGAACATATTCCTTAGGTATGCATCAATTCTTGTATTTTCTTGTATATTCTTATGTATTGTACATATTCTCTATGTAGTTTCCTTTTACATCTTCTCTGTACTTTCTCTAGAAGCTTCCTTCTCCTAAAAGCTTACTTGTACATCTCTCTTCACTTAGAAGCTTCCTTCCTCTAGAAGCTTCATTCTATATACTATATCCTGTGTACTCTCTATACAGACAAAAACAAAGCCCAAGGGGTTAGCTCAACTGGYTGTCGCCAATGTTGCTGGGTATYTTGCTAGTTTCGTGCCAGCAGGTGCCTGGTTCAAATCCCCTGGGTGAGGTGCACTAGTCTACACCAATGGATTTACTAGGGATGCTATCCACTACTTTGGGGAACCATCCCTTGGGTTTCTCCATGAGGTTTTCCTTGGAAATATACATACACACATACGCACGCAGACACAAACCAATGAGTGCACAGAATGTATGGTTCYGGCAATATCCTCTCATACTTGCATACTTGCTCTCTTTCATCTTTTCGAGTGCGAGTATGCATTGCTGGTATTTTGATCATATCAATTGGTATCAGAGTCAATTGATCATGGCCTCTAGATCTAGTCACCTCAAGGGCCTCCATCCTTTACCCTTATTGGATCTAACACCATTAGGCCTAACTATTAGGCCCTGTACCCACCTTGATTTCAGTCCAAAATGTCTTTACAGCCCTACCCAGAATCAAGCTTTGAGAAGCATGTCAATACAACTTCCTCCATTCAGTCTGAAACTTTCCCAGACAAAAGATATCATTCTGCAGATCAATCTGTCCCTCTGCACCAGAACCTGAATCAGCCTTTGTACAGCACTTTTGTATGACCTTGGGATTAATGCCAGAAAGGAAGTTCTCTGTTTGGCATTATATTTCACGCCTTCGGGTTGAACAGAAGTTGTTAAGAGGCTTGTGTTGATTGGAATTGAGGTGAGCATGTTGGGTACTTGGTTTATGTTCAGACTTGCCTGCATTGTTGCTGTCATGTTGTGTTGGGTGTAACTGGTAGGTGGTTGCAAAAAAATATCTGGCTCAGGGTTTGGACCTACAGCTAAGGTCCTACGGTTGGGTGAATAAACATCCACACCAATCTAGTCCCTCTTTGTCATGTTGGTCGTACTTCAATACATTTCAACTTTTATCTCCCTCGTATTCCTCAAGTTATATAACATTGTTGTACTCACTGAAAGTTCTAAGATGGCATTTACAATTGTTTATTATGTATTCGCCTTGAAGTGTAACAGCAATTCATGTACTTACATTGCAAATACATGTTTATGTTCCATCCTTCCTAACTCGCATAACAATTTACCCCTTTTCTTCTAGTTAAAAGTTGATGAGCTTAAGTAATATGATTGAAATTTGATTCTGTACTTAAATAATAAATTGTGATTTGTTATGCATAACCGAGTAAAGACACTGAAATTCGATTTATAGTTAATGTAACTGTGAAGTAAAACTCGAGTTTACTCCCCAAAACTCATTATACAAACTTAAACAGTCAAACCTCAAGTTTAAGCATAAGCATCGCACTTCAGTGTATGCTACTGCCAAACACAGATGCAGTATGCTGCAGAGAAATGGAAATACTGCTGGAGACAGTCATGTTAACAGTGACTGACCCGTGGTTGGCCCCAGTTGGAAACACTAGAAAACCCTGAAACAAGAACTAGAGTGTAGTAAACTCTCTAGGTATAAATTTGTGGTTTCAAGACTGTAACACAAAATGTGAATCATATAAAATAGCATGTATAGCAACTACTGAATGTGGTGATCATATGATGAGGTCCTTACTGCTACAGAAATAGGATCAAAACTTATTTATTATGAACTATGCAATGTGATTTTTGAGCATAGAACTCTAATTCTACTGACACTTTTCACTACAAGAAACAACTACTAAGAACAACGAGATTTAGCACACCAGACACCAAATCTATTAAACCCAATTGCAACAGAAGGACAACAGAAAAAAAGAAAAGAATTTAGGAGAGAAAAGTTAAATAAGTGATGCCAAGAGGGCACTTCGGGATCTTTGGATGTACCGCAAATGTCCATATTCCTAATGTAGCAAAAAAGAAGTTTGAAGATAAGTCAGGAGATGCATCTTCATTGGACCTACTGATATGGAGAAGTCCTATTTGCTATATGACCAAGAGGCAGGGAAATTTTTGGTGAATACAGATGTGTTCGACATGTATTCTAAGGAGGATGAGAATAAGTACTCCATACCCTATGATCAGTAGGGAAAACCTAGCGATGACAATGAGAATGAAACAGGCACAAAAGTCAAGTCCATCAAGGAAGAAGCCAGTTTGGCTAAGGAAAAGACTTTGAGACTTTATGTTGGACGAATGTCCTAGACTCCTAGTTATAGTGGAGTGAAGACTAGGAGCATAAAGCACAAGGTAAACTTTGCCTTGATGATATCAATCCAGTAAGCTTTGCCTTGAGGGTATTAATCCAAAGTTTTCATTAACCAAATATTTATGACGAGGTTTCAAACCAAAAGAAATGGGAAAAAACCATGGATGAGGAACACTCTTCCTTCATGAAGAGCAATACTTGGGAATTTGTGAATTTACCCATTAAGAAGAAACCTATCAGATGCAGATGGATCTACATAAGTACAAGGATAATGAAAATATTAAGAAGTATGAGGCTAGACTTCTCACAAAGGGATATACACATAAAGAAGGGATCAACTCAGAGATGATCACAATCAGGATATTACTTTCTTTTGCAGAAAAACACATCAAATGGATGTCAAGAGTTGTTGAAATTAGTGCAGCTACAAGAGCCATTCTCCTAGAGGATGGCATAAGACCCTAGCTGAGGACTAGGGCCTCCAACACACTCCTGGGGTTTCTTGGTATGAGACCAAGCTGTGAGAGCCATGGCAAAAGACCCTAGTGAGGGCCCCGAGTATATGACTAGGGTTCTTGGTCTTGGACCAAGCAGTAAGTCCCTAGATGTGTCTAGGGCCCCTAGATGTGTTCTAGGGAATCCTTGCCCGGTGCTTGGATTGATCCTTGGATATGTTCCTTGGTGGTTGATATAAGTCCCTAGATGTGTCTAGGGCTCCTGGATGTGTTCCAGGGAATCCTTGCCCGGTGCTTGGATTGATCCTTGGATATGTTCCTTGGTGGTTGATAGAAGTCCCTAGATGTGTCTAGGGCCCCTGGATGTATTCCAGGGAATCCTTGCCCGGTGCTTGGATTGATCCTTGGATATGTTCCTTGGTGGTTGATGTAAGTCCCTAGATGAGTCTAGGGCCCCTAGATGTGTTCCCGAGAACCCTTGCTTAATGCATGGGTTGATCCTTGGTTTTGTACCCTAGTGGATAAGACCCTAGATGTGTTCTAGGGTCCCCAGATGTGTTCTGGGGCAACCTGGTCTTTGACCAGGTAGATCTTGGTGAAATACCAAGATGTGTCGATGTGTGATCCTCTTCCTCTCTCCCGGGATGGTCCATGAGACCTAGGAGTGCCTATGAAGATGGACATGACCACATTGTTGATGTACCCTCTTATGGAGTGATGATAAAGTTTATAGGTCATTATGAGACTCATGTGGACATGTTTTGCCATTATGGACCCCCCTTGACTTTGTCTTAACATGTACCCCCTTGTTGTTTTGCTTTCCCCCTTATTTTATGTGATTGGAGATTTATTTTATGTAATTAGGGTTTTATATGTGATTGGGGTTTTTATAATTTATATTAATATTAATTGACATTTTAATTAATATTTATATCAATTAAATGTCAATATTTAATTATAATTATATTTGCCCTAACCCCTCTCCCTAACTCTAAATAGAACCCTACCCTCTAGCATTTGGATACACACACTTTCACTCCTCTCTCTCCTTGCTGCGGCTACCTCAGTGAATTGGTTCCTGTGTTGATGCGGCCTCTTCCTTTGATGTATCAGTTTCAGATCTGAGATTGTTGATTGGTCTTGGTGTTGGCTGGAAGCTCCTTCTTGGTGTTTGCTGGTGTATAGGGTGCATGCGGCCCCCTTCCTTGACTGCCAGATCTGCATAGAAGAGCCGTGGCCTCTTCTCCTTGACTGACAGGACTGTGTAAAGAGCTGCGGCCCCTTCTCCTTGACAGCCAGGACTGTATAGAGAGCCGCGGCCTCTATTTCTTTGACAGCCTGTAGCCACTGCCTCTCCTCCTAGCTGCCACATGTTGAACTGAAGTCCCTGTGGGGGTTTTTCTACTTGCTATACAGATTTTCCTGTATGGAGGGTTTGCCATTTTCTTGTGTGGAGGGTTTGCTGTTTCCACTTGCTGTCCAGACCTTTTTCTGTGTGGAGGGTTTGCTGTTTCCACTTGCTGTCCAGACCTTTTTCTGTGTGGAGGGTTTGCTTGTGGAGGGTCTGCTGTTTCCACTTGCTGTCCAGTTCCTACCTGTGCTATTTTTGTTTCTGTGGAGGGTTCTATCTGCTGAGAGTATTACTGTTATCTACTTGGAGGGTCTGCTGTTTGTTCTTGCTGTCTACAGCATCTTTTGAGGGTCTATTTCATTGGCAAAACTGTCCCACAGTCCTCATTGACAGAGATCAAACCCTAGAGGTTTGATCCATGAACCTAAACTAATGTCTGAGCATATTTCAGAGGTATACATCCACACTTGTGACAGGTACATCTTTCATTGATCAAGATGTAAGTTGAGTTTTGTTTTTACACTCAGAAATTTTGATTATCTTCAGGATTTAATTTAGATTTGTTTCTTACATGTGCTCATCTAGTAAACAGAATTTTAAAAAGCATTTTGTTTTACAATTTTTCCCTAAATCTAACAAGAGTGCATTCCTTAAAGAAGATCCTAAGGAGGATTTTAGATAGAACATCCTCGAGGTTATGCAGTCAAAGGAAAAGAAAACTGTGTGCAAATTGACCAAGGCCTTGTATAGACTGAAGCAAACCGCTAGGGCTTGATACAAAAAGATTGATGAATATCTCAGAGAGACAAGATTCAAAGGAGTCCTTCAGATTCTAACTTTCATTTGTCGACAGGAGGGAATGATGTGGTAATATTTATTGCTTATGTGACCCGACTTGATCATTAAAGGAAGTTGGAAAGACAATCAAATAAGTGAAGGAAAATCTTCGAAGTACCTTTAGATGACATATTGTGTGCCCTATGCTTTACTTCTTACGCTTAAATGTGTAGCAGAGTGAAGAAAACATATTCATTTCATAAAGCAAGTATTGAAGGGAGCTGCTTCAAAATTTCTGATCATGGATTGCAAGCCATCATCTACACTTGTAGAGACAGGTTTTAAATTATCAGTGAAGGTTACTTCTAAGATAGTGGATGGAACCTTATATAGACAACTTGTGGCAGTTTGATATATCTGACCAACTCAAGACCATGCTTGACTTATTCAGTGACCATTGTGGCAAGGTTTATGCATTCACCCAAGACCACACACAGCAATGCTACAAAGAGGATCCTAAGATATGTGAAGGTAACAATTGATTATGGCATTAAATATAGCAAAGATGGTGACTTTCAACTTACTAAATATAAAGATGTTGATTGGGCAGGACCACAAGATGACAGTAAATCTACCTCAGAATACATGTTTAATGTGGGTTCAGATGCAGTTTCTTGGACAAGCGGGTAGCAACATACAGTTGCACTATCATATACATAGGCATGGTAGAAGGTGGAAATGAATGCAACAAGTGAAATAGTATAGGCTTCAAAGAGCACTAAAGAACTTGCATTACAATGCAAGCAGAATCACCCAACCATACTTTTCATTGCGATAATCAAACTTTGATCAAAATTGTGAAGAATCCAATATAAATGTATGTACCAAACAAATTGGGTACATTGTCACTACACCAGCATAGATTCATCTTAACCCCAGATCTATTAAGCACTGAGAAGGCTCAAAAAGAAACTCAGTGCTTAAAAGATAGGGGTTTAAATGGATCTATGATGGTTTATTTTATTATTGTTCATTTTAATTATTATGGGTTCTTTTCATATTCTTTTTTATTATAATGGTTGCCTTTTTTTTTCACTTTTACATTACAGAACTCAACTTTGTTAGATTTTGTACCTTGAAACAAGTTCTCCAAGACCTGGGCACAAAGAACAGTCCAGCAAAAAGGTACAATTGCAGGTACAGGCACACTGTTTGTGGGCAGCAGCATTGCGAGGAGGTGCAGCAGCAGTGGATATGTAGGCAGTGTTAGAAGGCACATGCATTCATGTGCAAACCTAAGGTTCATTCCAGTTTTAACTGCTGTTATAAATTTAGAACAGCATTGCCTCTTCTTTCTTTAGAACAGGCTCTATTTTTATCATTAAGTAGACCACTGTTCTGTTTTAGTTAGGGCGCTTTGCATGTGGAAAGGTTCCAAGAATAGATGGGGTGCAGATCTGTAGAAGAGAGAAATGCATGCATGCATACTTACAGTCTCCCTGAGTGGGCGCACTTTCCTGGGAACAGTTCTTTCAGGCAGGTTGAAATCATAATCCCAAGGCCAAAAATAGATCTAGGGTTTAGGCTTATTTTGTGAATGATCCAGTTTTGGACCGGGGCTATTTTTGTAAACTCTAGAGCCTCCTCTTCAGTTATATAAGAAGGCAGGTGTATAGGTACTATTCATTCAGTTTTTTCAGAGTACAAGCAGTGGGTGAAAGGGAGAGTTTGAAGCTTTCATTGTATTTCCTATTCTCAAGAGTAATAAACAGTGATGTGATTTGAGTTACAGATCTGTGTACTTGCTGTTACTTTCTTGAGTGGGATGTGTTTCAGTATCTATTAGATTTCATATCGCAGTCTTGATAGAGATTTTATTTTTCTCTTTACCTAAGTCGGTAGATTTGAAATCAGACTAGGACTGTTATCATGTGCTGAGGAATTTCAAAATGGTATCAGAGGGCTGTATCTAAAGCCTTTTAGAATTGTGTGTATGGAGAGATCGCCTTGAAGGAAAGGGAGTTGTCACAGGGTTTCAGTGGGCGGTCTGTTGAGGCTTCAATCACTGAAGCAAATATGTGATAGTGGTCAGCACGTGGTCCTGAAAAGGGGTGTGAAACCCTAGTTGATCTAGTGAGTGGAGATTGAAGCCTGTTCAATGGAGTTGCAGTAATGGCCATTCCTAGTTTTCAAGTCACCTGTTGGACGGCGCCTCAACCTTTGTGCCGTGGAAGTGTAGACTGAAGAACCTCCTGGAAGCAACAAATCTTTGGTTCCTTGTGGAGAACGAGGTTAAGCCTCCTTTATATCCCAAATGTCCAGCAAAGTACAACAAGAATGTGGTCCATGTGAAGCAAGTCCTACTGGATTCGATGAAGGATCATCCAATCCTTGTATCACCGAGAAGAACACTACCAAGGAGATGTATGATGCCTTGGGAACCTTGTACCAGAGCGTGAACATATCCAAGAAGATGCTCCTAAGGAACAATCTCACCAAAATCCACATGTGCAAGCTAAATATAGTAGCTATCTGATGAAGCTAGTGAATATGAGCGACTAGATTGGTGCAATTGGTGATGAAATCAAAGATTGTGAGCTAGTTCTGATTGCTCTGAATCGCTTCGGTTCATCTTGACATAACTTTGTCCAGGTCATCTTTGGTCGGGAGAAGTTACCTGACTTTGAGCAGTTGTGCGATGTTTTCATTAGAGAGGCGATGAGACTATAGCAAGTCTCAACTATTTACAAGGACGAGGATGATGTACCAGATCCATCCCTCATCAAGAAGGTGAGGAGAGGAGATTGGAAAGGAGGACCCAAGGGAGGTCAGAAGGGAAAGGAGGAAGAATCAGATTCTTCATGTCAAGGGAAGAAAGACCTGAGTCGTATCAAGTGCTTCAAGTGCAGCAAGCATGGTCACTATGCCTCTCAATGTCCTATGAGTGAGAAGGGAAAGGGTAAGCAATGAAAAGAGTTTACAGGGAGTGTAGATGCTTCCAATGTGGACAATTTGGCTGTCAAGCTAGATACCCACTTTTCCATGGTGTCCAATCTTTCCACATACACGGTTTTTGGGGTTAGATGGTATGTGGACAATGGAGCTTCGAGACATCTGACTTATGATAGAAACATCTTCAACGGGTTTCAAGGGCAAGAGGGAGGAAATTGGAATGCTTGTGGAATTGGGTGATGATGCCATGTACCCTAGGAAAAGATTGGGGTCCATATCTTTCAAGATTCCTTCAAGTGATGTTCTTGAGTTAGATTGTCTTGTATGTTCCCAATTTAACGAAGAGTCTTCTTTCGGTTTGTTTCATGACAGATTTACAGTGCTTAGCTTAGAGACAACAGCAATGGATTTGGTTGAGTTTTGGCCAAAGCAGTGTGACAAGGTGGCCATTACAAGGTATTCGCAAATCTTGTTGAGCAGGTATGGCGGGAGGCCATGATGAGGAGGGCTCCTCCAACATTGAGGAGACAATTACAAAAGCGATTGTGGAATAAGTGATTGATTCCTTGATTGCAGCCGATGAGTGTATGGAAGGGTACTAGGATAAGGTCATTACAAAAGGATTCTCTCAGCAAGATGGAGTTGACCGCAATAACACTCTTACTCTAGTTGTCAGAGGATTCTCCCAGAAAGTGGGTGTTTCCCTAGATTCACTAATGCATGCACCACCGATTTTGGATTTCATTACCAAGGAGATCATACTCATGTTGTGATATTTAAAGTTTAGTTCAAATTTCAACCCTTTTTTATAGATCTTATATGCATTTCTTTCCCTCTATAGAGATGAGTTCATTATTGCAAGAAGTCTTGAACAATTCATGATGGTGTGAGAAGATGGCATGAAGGACAAAGGAAGTTGGCAGGTTGTTGATGTAGTGTTCCTTGTACAGAAGGTTTCCATCTTAAAGATTCTGAAGAGAGTTCGAATTATAGAAGGAAGCAAAGATCCAAATTCATGCTTCTTTAAGTTCATTGATGGTCAACTAGTTAAACAAGCCCCTAGTAGAGGGGAGGTTTGAGATGCATAGGGAGCATCTTGTAATTGGTGCACAAAATTTTCCTCGGTGAGAGGGAGTGTTAGATTTTGTACCTTGGAACAAGTTCTCCAAGACCTGGACAAAAAGGTTTAATTGCAGGTACAAGCACACTATTTGTAGGTAGCAACAGTGTAAGGAGGTGTAACAACATTGGATATGTAGACAATGTTAGAAGGTGCATGCATGCCTCACAGTGGATATATCATATGTAGGCATGCACGTGCCAACCTTAGGTTCATTCCAATTTTAACTGCTCTCATAAATTTAAAAGAACACTTCATTTTCTTTCTTTAGAATAGGTTCTATTTTTATCATTAAGTAGACTATTGTTTTGTTTTAGTTAGGGCACTTTGCATGGGGAAAGGTTCCAAGAACAGATGGGGTGTGTTAGCACTAGAAGTCACACATAGACTGTTGTAGGTGTAAGCATAGTACCCATCAGAATATGAATGGATTGAATTGGTTTGAGTAGATGGATCAGCAAGACTGGAAAAGGAAGAGAGCAACAAGCTAACTACAGATCAGTAGCTACCATTGGGCAAGGAGTCTTAAACACCTTGTTCAGTGAAGGAAATCAAGCTGCATAACAAACAAAAGGTTTTATATAATTATGAGTAGAAGCATAGAGAATATGACAAAAGGAAGAACATCCATCGTACAAAGATCCTTTCTGCAAACAGATTAAAGATTGCTTAAACAATAAACAATGATTTAATGGGCAAGCTACAGCAAATCCTTTGTTGTTCATGAATCCATCAATCAATGACAGCTATGATCCTCAAAACCTGCAATATATTCAAGCAAGAGGATGACAAGAGAAATGGAAAACAAAGAATACAATCTGGTAGCACAACTCTCATGGATCTTCAATAACATAAATGATTAAAACATGAATGCCCTCAAGCTTACAAAAAAACACAGCAAAAATTGCTCCTCCAACTCTCTCCTCTCTTGGATCATGAATCCAACCCTCTCCTTATCAAAATCCCCTTCATATGTAGAGAATGATCTCTCTCTACTCTAAGGAGGTCAAACCAAGGAGCTACATAGGATCCTCCTCCATTTAGGAATCTGTTTCAAAAAATTCCAACAAAAACATAACAAATTCCTATTTTTTGGGATCTTGTCTATTGTGATAAATGTCTTTTGAAACAAGTCATGCTACTTGATTTGGTGATTGAACACATGTCCCTCATGTCCAACTACCTCCTAGGAAACCATTCAAACCCCCTCAAACAGGTGGCATCCCTCCTACAGCTCGGATTTATCAAACTGTTAGAGTTCGCAGCGCCTTTGACAACATGCACTGCAAACTTTCCTGTAGGTGATGATTTCAACTTTTCTCCCAAACGATGAACTGGGTCCGGCTGATTTTTTGTCAGAAAGTCCTTGATATTATGATTCATCTCCACAAAAAATTTCAGAAGAACCCAAATCGGAATTTAAAAGTTATGATGAAATAATGACTCTATCGTGTAGTAATTTATTGCCAACTGTCCCAAAATAGCAGTTCGCAGCGCCTTCGACAGCACGCGCTGCGAACCTTCCTGTAGGTGTCTGTTTACCTCCAAAATGATTCCAAACTTTAAAACTTGCATAAGAAGTTGGGTTAAACCTTCCAGAGCCTGCTACAAACCTCTTGAAACATGAATTAACCTTGGAGAAATCATATGAAGATGTTAAATTTAGCTCAAGACCCAAAATCATCACTTAAGTTGTAATTGTATGCACAACAACAGTTGGAGGATGAACAGGCTGCAAGTAGGAGGTGAGAAAAGAAGAACAGAAATCTAACTTGGATGAGGCTGCACACAAGCAGAATTTAAGCAACTTTGTGTATAACAGAGGGTTTGCAGCACATAGTAATATGGTGGATAAGGTTATTGTTGTAAGAGGAAACTGTAAATTGCTCCTTTGGTATAACAAACTTGAAAATGGCCAGGGTTTAGGATACCAATGTTGACCCCTATTTCTTTCATGATGATGAACACTATCATGACACCAAGACTCTTACATGGACTAAGGTCAGAATTTTTGACTCTTGAACATTTCATATGCTAACATTGGCTCCATAGGGGATGGCATGCTCCCCGTGAGCTGCCAAGAACATTGCAGTTCCAGTGCCTTACCCATTGGGCTACAGAGTCTTATTGTTGATCTACTGCAAACCAAGAAACTAAAAGAAACAAAAAAAATGCTCGTATGATTAGTTTAAACTTTATTCCCCTACTTCTAACCCGATCTTTGAAATGCTTGATCAGATAAAATCAAAAATCTAGTGCATCCATGCAAGGGCCTTGTCTACCGATTGAATTCCTTGCATAACCCTGCTTAATGGCAGTTCAAATTGAAAATTAAATCCAATTTGAAAACTCATCCACTTTGAAGAACCAATTCCACTAATTGATTCTAGGTAACTCATAAAGGTCTCTTTCTCTGATGTTTCCAACAGAAATGCAAAAGGATCTTGAAGCATATGTGTGAATACCACTTGTTGATCGATAAAAAGGAAAGGACAACCTGTGTCTATAGTTCCTTCCTATTCACAAGTATACAGTAACATACAAGCTTCTTTCTTCACTGTATCATTTTCTTCAAATGCTGATTTTTCTTGTTCTAAGTTTTCAAATGCAAGATCATTCTCAGAACAAAAGGCAACAGTCTGATTATTTTCCTTATCATGCATTTCAACCTCAATAAAACTATCCATATAGAGAACCATAGGATCACTAAGAACACGAAAAGGTTGTTGTTGACTTATAATGTTATCCTTATGTTCCAAAAAACTTGTGTGATTTTGCAGCTCAACTCTTTATGCTCTATAAGCAACTTCAAATTTTTCTTTCAAAATCTTAAATGAAGAAAAACATAAGGGCAATGACTTCCCTCCAACTAAGTCACAATTTTCCCTATGATAGAGGTCATAACTATCATAAATGGGTTGAATGATTTCATAAGACTGTTGAAAAGAATCATTTTCTGGATGAAAGGATATTTCTAATGTTTTTTGGAAATCAGCCTCATCATGGTTATTGTACTCATCATATACAGGTAAACAAAAGGCTTCTTGAAGATCATAATTAACAAAATTAGAGACAACATATTGCTCCTCAACAGGCTTCTCTGCCAACTCCTCATGGCATCCTTCTTGTTCATGTTCACTGTCAACTATGTCTGCATTCCACTCTTCATCCTTAACTTGATCTGAAAATTTTCCACAGGCTTTGAGATTGTCCTCAACCTCTTCAGCATCAATGAACATTTGTTGCAAGGTGACAGACCTCCTTTCTAGGAAAGAAGAGAAAAATCTGGATGAAAAGTTATTACATAACACAGTCTAGTAGCAGCTTCAAGAGGTCGGATATCAAAAGGCATACTGCAATAAAAACTATAAAATCTCCTGTTGAAAATAGCAAGAGCTTCATCCTCCCCTCTTTTCAAATCATAAAACTCAGCTAAGTACTAGTCAAGAGATTTGTTCTCTCCCCAGTGCCTTGAAAATGCACCAAATAACTCAGCCCACGAACCAATGGAACCAACCTCCAGATTTTTAAACCACAAAGCAACATCTCCAACCAAATATTTGGCAAATAACCTCATAACACATCCCCGTGCATGATTTTCAAATTGTCAATGACATTCTGAAAAGCTCCCAAATGCTTCTCAGCGATAATATGATCTTCTCCAACAAAAAGAGGCAGATATACCAAAAAATTGGGAGGGTAAGGATGAAGAGTAGATGGCGGCTTTAAGGGTTTAAACATTTTTTCTCTTTTTTTGGACTGAACATCAGTGGGCTGAAAGTGAGGTTCAATGGATTGATTGAAAATTCCAACAGTGGTGGTAGAAGATGGTACTATGATCAGAGAAGGTGGTGAATCAGTTGTATCATTCACATGGTTACAAGGTTGATCATGTTCAGGAAGGATTTGAATACAAACATTGTTCTCATATGTTTCAAATGAAGGACTAGGGTCAAGATCAACTATGTAAGAAGAATGCAGATCTTCTTCTTTCAAAGAGGGATATACAGCAGTAGGCCTATGGTCATCAAAGTAAACAAAGCAAAGGATGATTCTCCTGATATATGAAGGAAAGAACAGGAAAGAACTAATAAAAAAGAATATGATCTCTTGAAGGAAACTAATATCTTGATACCTGGACTTCATGTGTCTTCCTTACATTTTCTGTTTGAGCTCATTCCTCAATGGAGTCCTGTAATTTGATTTGAATCACCAACAAGTTTCTTCAAATGTGTGGAGTCGCCATGGTGAAAAATTGTAGTTTGTTCTGTCACCAATCCTTGCTCACCATCAAGAACTGGTAGTAATTTGTGTCGTACAGCCTAGGGATGATCTTCAACTTCATCCCCGACAACGGCGCCAAAAATGTTAACACTAGAAGTCACACCTAGACTGTTGTAGGTGTAAGCCTAGTACCCATCAGAATATAAATGGATTGAATTGGTTTAAGTAGGTGGATCAGCAAGACTGGGAAAGGAAGAGG
>ML821463.1:34643-57402 GCA_009831015.1 Picea engelmannii
TTGGGGATCCTGACCATCACTATCATTTTCATTGTCTTCATCCCCTCCCATTCCTTCCTCCTCTCCTTGGTATGTGTTGTCCACTTCTATTTCTTCATCACTATCATGGGTATTTCGACGTGAATTTCCCACCACCATCATTATAATAAAAAATGGAACTAAAATGGCATACCACATTGACATCAACATCATGAATGTTGAACCTTGGCCCTTGATAATAAGTTGCTACCTGCAATAGAATGATGGAGGAGAAATGGGAAAGAGTAGGAAAAGAAATTATTCAAATATTCAACATAGCATAATATACTAGTTTACAACACATGCATTTAAATAAAAAAACAAGAAAGAAAAATGAGCTTAAGAGCCTACCTCTTTAGCTCTCCAATGGTGGTTGAATATGACTATGGTAGCCTTCAATCTCCCTTCCGAGCTCTCACAAATGGTAGCCTTCAAAGTTCAATCTCTATTCCAAGCTCTCCAATATCCCTATGGGAGCCTTCAATATTCCTTCCAATCTCTTCAATCTCCCTTCAATCTCCTCAAGAACTAGCAAGAACCCTCTCAAGAGTCAAAACCCTCTTAGCAAAGATGAGTGAAATGAATGAAATGAGAAGTAAAATGAGAGAAAAGGGAGTGAATGAGTGTTTTAACTTCTTACCTAACCCTAGGCTGCCTTTCCCTTGCTTCATTTCTTCCAAAAAAAAAAACACTCATTTTACCTCCTTACGCGCGCGAGCAGCGTATTTTTCTAAGGGAGCATCCAGGTTCGCTCCCTGGACGCTCCCTGAGTGCTCCCTTAAAAACCAGGGAGCGTAGTTTTTAGTGAGGGAGCACACTCCCTAAAAACGCTCCCCTTCGGAGCACGATTCGGGAGCGGATTCGGGGGGGGCGCTTCCCCGCAACCTAGTTCCTAACACACTCATGCACTCAAAACACAAAAACAACCTCTCATTTTTATAATGTTCCACCAAATTTCCGAGACGCAGAAAAACATTAGTGGGGAAATGCCTCTAGGGGACACGTGGAGACACCCCCCAAATTTTAGGGAGCATCATGGGGAATTCTGGAATCCCCTGGCATAGGACCAATCTCTAAAATAATAAAAAAATAGAAAGTTATGGGTATGAAAACATAAACAATACATTTAATTGTATTTCATAATGAAAAGTTTGATAAAGTAAGGCAACTTAGGTTAACATTCTAGACTTTCAAGGTTTCTTTTTTTGACTTTTTATAAATTTTGAAGAAAATTTCAGGGAGTGGCCAAGTGTCCTAGATTTTGAGGGGGGGCTCCCAAGGGTCCCCCACATGTTCTAAATGTCCCTCATTTCATGTAAAATGTTTCTCACCCCGTTTCGACAAGTTTCACGTTTTTGGGGGCATAGGAAACATTTTGCATGGAGTTTCACCATCCCAAGAGTGTAGAGAGCACGCCACCAACCCTAGGGAGGGCATCCCTATGTAGCAATGCATTTTTTCCATTTAATTCCAGCAGTGAACGAATTTCAGTACTCTTTTCTCACTGCAAATTGTGGACAGCGATAGACAATGAAGTGGTGAAATTGACAGTTTCCTTCAGTGATCAAATATTCCATTGCAAGGGTATCACTATTCAACATTGAATGAGAATTGGGAATTCTAAATTTGATAATAAATATCAAGATTATGAATGTTTTTGTTGTTACTTATTGAAAATCGTATCATAAACATTGTTGATTTACAAAAATTCAAGTTATATTTTTTTGTTCTTTTATAAAAAATTTCATATATATAAAATGTATTTACATATACCCTAGACAAACCCAAGTCCCCTATTTCAAAAGTGTCATCCGCATCCCCACATTTGTCCCCATCCCAATCTGCAAACCTAAGTACCTTGGCAACTTAGGTTTGAACTCAGTGCATTTGAGTTGTTCTTCATCTTTGTTCCTGAAACTCATGAATGTAGGGATATGCAACAGATATTTAGCTAGATGGACTAAGTTTGAGGAACCCTTTCTGCAGTTGAGGTTACTGCATTGCTTCTCATCCTTTGAACCTATGTTGCGGGGGAGCGTCCCCACCTCTGCCCCCGCTCATGAAGCATGCTCCCATAGGGAGCGTTCAGGGAGCGTGCTCTTAAGGGTGCTCCTTAAACACTCCCTTGTGGGAGCGTTTTTCGAGAGCGCGCTCCCTTGGAAAAAAAAGCTCCCTGCCTCAAAATGGCTCCAGAAGATTTTAAACCCCAATTTTCTGAACTGGGACTTGTCCCACTTCACTTCCTGAAAGAGACATGCCACCCCCATCCACTGGCAGTGTTCCAAATGCATCAATTTTCCCTTTATCTTCACAGCGTCCATTGTCACGTGGGGACCATTCAGCTGTTGGTTGTGTTCCACGAACACTTCCACCTACTCCTACTCCTCTTCTTCAAACTCAAAGAGCACAGGAAAAGAAACTAGAAGTTTCCCGTGGCAAGAGGAAAACTTAGAGCATAGTACTTAGTACTTGTTAATATATACTAGATCTCTTTTTCTTTCTCCTGTTTAGAAGTAGTCTCTAGAACTTAGTACTTTGTCTTGACTCTTTATTATGGCCTATTCTGTAAACAATGAAGTTATGAACATTATATAACAGTTTACATTTGAAGTTTGAAATTTGAACTATTGACTAAATCTTACAACTCTTTGGTAATGAATATGATGCTCTAGAGTCTATTTCATTTTTTGGTTGACGTTTTTTGTTACAATCTATCGATGACAAATGTTTATGTTTGATGTTATATGTGTATTAAATGGTTGATGCTTTAATGATCATCACTAATCCATTAGTTAAATGATCTTATATCTATCTTTTCATGTTTTTTGCAATTGATTTGACATTTTGCATGTTTTATTTTATATATATGCATCAAAATATATATTTTTTATGTATTATATAAAAAACGCTCCTGAAACGCTCCCGCTCCTGGATATTTTTGAAAATTTCCACCCCCACTCCCGCTTCCCACTCCCAACAGCCTTGCTTTCAACTATCATCTCATCTTCTTCTTTTTCTTTAGCCAAATGGACCTCATTCCTCAATCCTTTTGCACTGTTCTCAAGGTATCTACTCTTGAGCCTTTCTTGCTTCCATTTTGTCTTCTTTCGTGTTTTGATGTTTCTCCCTTGGAAATAGATCTGCCACTTCTGCCTTCCATCTCACAATGGTACTTCATGTCTTGATTCCTAGATCTGCTACAGCAAGGAAATTCTTGCTCTTGATGCGGGTTCATCAGGTATAGTCTTGTTAGCACATTCTCAATATTTAGTTTCTCTTCAAGATTCCTTTTGTCTTTCTAGGATGTCCTGTGCTCATGTTCCTTGGCCAGTTTGCCACCAACACTGCAACCCTACGATTGCCAAGAGCCTTGTGCACACTCCAAGCTCTACAAGTTTTATATATATTCAGAATCAAGACAATGCTCAAGATTTTACTCCAGTGTCAACCCTACTAACCATACAAGTCGACTTTCTGCAGGTTTTGCGAGGGAACCCTTGAAACTTCTGCATTTTCTCTCATAACTGAAAATTTCCTCGGAACAGTGTGGCCTCTAGTTTTTTAGAATGTAGGGCTGTAGCTGCCACTATACACTATCGTAACTGGCAAGAGGGTGAATTCAGTGGGAATGACCACCAAAATTTTGAACCACAAATGCTGAACGTGACAGAAACCAGCTACATGACTGAATCTAGCTAGAACCAGCAATATAATCATAACAATAACAACAAATCGGAATTAACTAAGCAGCTGTTGGTTGGAAGTTGTACAAGTTACAGGTGTAAGGATGGTTGGGTGGAAGACTCTGTGGAACGGCAGTGTAAAAAGGAACTGGCGCATGGCATGCAGTACACTTCTTGACTTGTTGGGGGGTCTGCTTAGCACGAAATACAATGTCGTTTGAAGATGAAGGGATACCTTCTTTCCAAGTAGCATATCAAATAACAAATTAGAGAATGGGCTTCTGCATACAAAATGCCAGGGGTCCAGAAATTTGATGGGCAGTTGCAGGATCTGATAATTAATAAGGAGCAGGCTTGGGGCTTTTTTAAGGGTTCAAAGTCAAGGTTTACTGAACAAAACTAGTACTGGGTGTGATTTATTTCTCTCTGAAAATCACTCCATTAAGATGAATGGCAGCACTAGCCATGGGTTCAAACAAGCTAATGGCACTCAGACTCTTGCTAAAAAGCAGCAATGGGGAAAAATGTTAGGAATATATGGGTATTTTGAGACTCAGTTAGTAATCAATTGGATTAAGGGGACTGTTCGGCTTCTAAACATTCACTTAAATCCCTTGGGTGACCAGTTAAAGGCTATATCAAGCAATTTTGAATGAATTTCTCTCTCATGTTTTCAGAGAACAGAGCACAGGCACAGACAGACTCTCAAAGGAAGGTCATCAGGTAGCTGAAGGAAGACTGATATATGAAGAACACAATGAAGGAACTGACTCAGCTTATGAGGACAGTTTCTCCGAATGCAGATATAGTAGCTCTTCTGGAGAGTTCAGGAGTCCTTTTACAGTTTTATTATGTTTTTTTGCTTTGATACATGTGATATATGTTGGCTCTCTGTTCATACCAGAAGGTATGGTTTTTTTATTTGTATATGAACTTTACAGAAGTTAGAACTGATCTTGTTAGACAGTTATGGACTGATATCTTGGGAGGGTTCATAAGAGTTATTTTTTAATAGTAATAGTTTCTGAAGATGCTCTTTTGGGATCTAAGGATAAAAGGTGGATTTTGATGCCCCTTTACTTCGATATGCAAGTGTGACAGCACATTAAAAGTGTGATTTATTTTCCTCTTGAATAGAAATGAAAATTTTTTCCTCAAAAGAAAATCATAAAAATGGACATTAACTTGAACCAAACCCCCACTAAAAATAGAAAGATTAAATGCTTAAACCTGAACTGATCATGCCACAGCCAGTAACAGAGAGGAATTTAACAGTCTAAGCTATGCACTTCATAAGAAAATGAGATAGTGACAGCCATGTAATGAAGAACGGAGTTAATTTCTAAAATAGTGACAGTCATTTAATGAAGAACATAGCTAATTGTCATTAATGCAGAGATAAATACATATCTAATTACTACTAATCTCAAAATTAATGCTACCTAACTATTGTACATGGTACTTGCTTTTGTATCAAAGAGCTACAGTGTTCATTTCCAAAATAGTCCTTTTCCCTCCAACAACTAGTTTGAAGTGTATTTTTTTATATCAAAAACTTCTTTCAAAGCAAGCATCTTCCTAAACCTTTCAAGTCTGTTCTTGCTCTATCCCTCAATGAAAATACGTGCTAGCTAATATTGAGACCTGCAATAGATTAAGTCAATCTTCTTGGTTTGCACTTGCTCTCTGATGTAATGATGATTGAACCCCAATGTGCTTGGTCCACATGTGAAACGTAGGATTCTAATTTCTAGCCCACTTGTCACAACTCAATTTCATCTATCCATACCACTATGCATGGAATTAGTGTTTTCTGACTAAATTTACAAGGAGGGCTTGAACCTACCAGACCCCCCTGCAGCTATAAAAGCAAGGCCGCATCCAACCAGTTTCTGCCTCAAAATTCCCTGGCATCACAAGGTCCACACCAAAAAGGAAACTTGAATATTCATTGTCATGAATCTGATGTCAGAAAATCAGGCATAGTGTAGTAAATAGACAACAATTGTTAAATTCAAATAATCAGCAAAGCTGTACCTCGCCACCAAAAAATCCAGGACGAGCCCTCCTATTCACTGTAGTTGTCAATGTCACATCATTAAGTGAACAGAGGTATGCATCTGGCTACAATGATCAAATTCATGAAATCAGCACAAACTAGATAGACAACATTTGTTTTGAGCTGACCGCAAAGGAAAATAAAATGCTTCAGAAACTAATATCGACTTGCATTCAGTTTACAAAGAAGAAACTACCTGACAAATAATTTCTCCACCAAAAGTGGCTAGATCAATCTAGAAGGATTCCAATCAAATCAGAAATCAGAGGTGAAAACAATGTCAATAGAAATCTGATTTAAGATCAAGCTAAAAACAAGGATTAAATTTCCTAAAAGAGAATAAAGCTATTTTTAAGGTGCTGGAAGGGATACAAACACAAACCGGAAGTATTCTTGCAAGAGATGGTGCTGCCACTCCAACAAAACCATCTTGGGAGCCAGAATTCACAAATGCTGTGGTTGCAAAATTCTTCCCGAAAAACCATTGCCATATACCACCTCCATTCTCAGGAGGCAATATGTTTTCCATCTGAATAGATCCAGACATATAGCACATCGTACCTGCATTGTATTTCTTCTCAAACCTCAAACACAATAAGACACTACATTTTCTTCCTAAACCTCCATACAGTGTGAATAAGTTAACTCCTTAAATGTCAACACAATAAATGTCAAAGTTGCATAAACCAGGAAGAAAAGGGCAATTGCAAAACCGGAATCTGCAAAATGTACAGAAATTGAAAATGGGATTTTCAAAGATAGCAACTAAGAAATCCCAAGCATGAGAATCTTTAAAATCAGATAAATATTGATGGCAGATCAATCTTAATTGATTAAACTATTGTTCTGATATGCTTACTGGAAATACACAAATAACAAAGCCTGAAATTCTCAAGAAAAGCAGTCATAACAAACTTTTAATCCATAAAGAAGACATGTATGGCTGAAAACACTATTTGGAGGCAACGAGGGTTTTCCAAGGCAGTGCCATTAAACATAACTTCACCTTTATCAAAACATCAGTTTTCAGTGGGGAATAAAATAAGTTTGAATCACAACTGAAACAATAGCATTGACAGTGAGTGTACGTACCAGGCTTGGCAACTACTTTCTCATGTGGTTTTAACATAATCTGGCAAGAACAAATAGCCCTATTAATATGACAAAGATTTCAACATACACAATCCTATTGAATCAAGAGACATCAAAAGTAAACATAACGAAAGCAGCATCATTCAGGAGCTCACACCTGCAGTATCTGAGCTTCTCCGCCCAATATCTGGAATGGTGTTACTGCTGCCTGTGGACTCTGTAAGAATAACACCAATCAAGTCATTTCACAAGTCACCCACTAATGATGGAAATTACTGTCCATATATAATAAAACAAAAACTAAATGGCAGGATTTTCTGTATAACATAACAGCAATACAGATAAATAAATGCAAGCTAGTTTTGGTCTGCCGTGAGACTTGAATAAACTCATAAATTATAATCACAAGTGGAAGCCAACAAATATGAAAGATAAATGTCACCAAAAGTACAATTGCTTGATCAGGGAGAAATTGCTCAGTTATATGCCACGCAGTTATTTAAAAGAGGCATGCTAAAATTCTAAAAAACTAATGCAGGTGAATTTGGGGGAACATTGCATACACATGCAAGAGTGCACAGACACAGCCCAGTATGGGGGAGATGTTGTCATGTATGTACATAAAATTAAAAAATAATAAAAAAATACAAGTCTGCTCAATTACACTTTGAAAAATCAAACATTACACACATATATATATGAAAGAATATAAATTTTCAGTAGTTCAAATTAGAGTTTCTTCAGTGGAAAATTGTGTGCACAAAACCGGCCTTTTGCGAAGAGACAAACAGCTGGAGCTGCGAAGATGCCAAGGAGCCGAATTTTGTTTCTCCAAGGTATCAGGATCGATTCATCCCGGAGTGTTTAAGGTTGTTCCAAATTTGATTATTCGTACCAGAGATCTCTTCGATGGAAATGTGGGAATGGATATGCGCTGCATCCGGAAATCGCTCTTTATTCTCAGGTAAAGTTGGTAAAGCTGATCTTCATTCTCACTCATTTGGTGGGCATCTGATCGATCGAGCCTTCCAACATTGGGATTCAGGCTTAAATATTCAGACAATATAGAGCCCACACATTCCGCTATTGGATTTAAATTTGCAGCTACCGATGAAGATGCATCCCTTGAATTATGTTCGAGCCTTGTCTAACAAATTTTGTTTTAATGTTGTTTGATTATTCTTTTACTTCTTATTCATTGGACTTTACTTCTTATTCATTGGACTTGCACACATCTATATCTTCCACTCACTCCACTGCTAAATATTCTATAAAGACATGAAAAAAAAAAATCTCTGTAAACATTTTAAATATGATATATTAGACTTTTTAAATATAATATATTAGACTTTTTATCACAAATCAATTAACCACCACCAACATTTATAAATAATAATATCATTAAAAATAAAAATAACATTTTTAAATACAAACTCATCAATTTTAGAAATAACTAATATATCTCAATAAACAACAAACATAAAAACATCAAACTTAAAATTCGCTTTTGAAAAGAAAAATTTATACATTGCTTAAAAATTTTACATCTGTGAACTTGCATAATCTGCATAATTTGGATGCTCTCCTTGAAAAGATAAAAGTTAACCTTTCTCCATACTATGTGAAATTATCCAGAAGTGGGCAGAAAAATATTAAAGTTGAAATTTATTGATCACATAACATAACAAGCTCCAGAAACGGACTTTCTAAACATATTGTGAACCACAGCTCGCTATTCCTCACAAATATTTATATCAAATTGATCACAAACCAGTTATTACCCACTCACTCAACTGGATTAACCAAGAGTGGATATTGAAGTTGTATCTCCATCAAAATCTTACATATATTAACTAAAGCATATGACGATGCCAGAAATCATGGATTCAGCTCATAACAGACTGTTTCCTGTGTCAAAACTCTGAATGTAAAGTTGTAAAACTGTATTAAACATTCAATCTTCTACAATTTAGACCATTCCTTTGCATCATTTCAGTTTGCAGAGAAAAAACTAACTAGCCAACCGTTTAGTCCATGTCCATCTCAGGATTTAAATTCAGAAAAATATTTTATATACAATATGTAACACTATCTTGCTAAACTGTTAGTTTCTTCTTGTTGTTGTTTTATTATGGCCCAGGCTTCTATAAATTGGGAACTGACGCCAATGAAATATGCATTGTATTCTCCAAACTCATTTTACTACGAGAAGATTAAGAACCTATTTTACTACAAAAGATTATATCCATGATCCACTTTTCAGTTGCCAAAATATAATTAACAAGGACAGCAAAAGTATATATTACTATACAAACAAATTTATCAATATCGATATATATTCCAAATCTTCAGGTAGCTGTGTCATCAATGAGAGCTACGGAGTCCAGGAAGTAATCAACAGAAAAATCTCTATAGGGTAGCAAGTCGTTTTTAATATCCTCCAGATTCTTATGATCTTGAAGAAGCATTTGTGGTACAGTCGTGGTCTCATCCAGTAAAATTAAGTGGTAAGTGAAGCTCGCTTCATTGTTGCACTCAAATTTTGCATCAACGGTTTCCAATAGCTCTTATATGTTCATATGGGCCATTGAACCATAGTTGTGCAGTTGACATGAAAATTTGATTTCATTCAGTTCCTCGTCATCATCCATTGTCATAAGCCAGTCTTGTTCATCTCTTTTAAGAGCCAAAAAGGAAGAAGCCAATGGCCTATGCGCAAAATGCACGACCTTATTATCTCGAGCTCTTAGGGATTGGAGCGATCGGAGAAATCAGCTGCAGCATCTTCCAAGGTTTCATAGTTTTCCTGCAAGAGTATGCTCCAAAGCTCAGCATCCGAATAGTATTCCCTGTTTTCCCTCAGTATTTGCAGGGATCCTTAACGCAGAAAACACAACGGAGAACAAAATTATGCCCAACTAGATAGAAGGGTCATTAACATCCAATCATATTCCAATCCCTTCAAATACAAATTACAGAATATACAACATGTAATTTGTATTTGAGGGCTTTTTGTAACTGATTGCTCCAATCCCGAAGAGCTATAGATTATAAGGTCATGCATTTTGCACATAGTCCATCAGCTCCTTCCTTTTTGGGTTCTAAAAGAGATGGACAAGACTGTCCAGCAGCTCCTTCCTTTTTGGGTTCTAAATGAGATGGACAAGACTGTTAGATTAAGTAGCTCGGGTAGGTTCTTCCACACTAGGGGTGTCTAGTAGTGTGGAAGAGGCCCAACTTATGTCTAGAAAGCACTTTAGTTGGAAGGGACCACTCAAGTCAACTTGAGTTTAAATCACAGCCATTGGATGTGACTTAAGTTGCCTCAATGAGTGATTAAGTCCCCACCATTAGATCAAGATCTTGATCAAAGGATCCAAGGGACAAGATTGCATGAGAACAAGGCTAGGGTTACAAATAACCTAGCAAGTCTTATTCTCAAGACACCACAAGAGAAGGAAGTCGACTGTGAAAGAGGAGGCACTTCCAAGAGAGGTCAAGGGCTAGGTTAAGGATACATGCCAGAGAGGCCGAGTTAGGGTCAACAGCAAATCCAGTAAGGTCGGGTCGAGAAAGGGCTGAGGCATAGACCGAGAAGGGTCTTACTGTGCAAGAAGAGGAGGCAGTCGAGATCAGCAGCAAACATAGTAAAGGAGAGGCCGAGTAGGGTTGTAATATAGACCAGGACGTGTCTATCTAAACAAAGAGGAGACTGTGAAGAGGTAACAAGGTCGAGCCAGGCCCATTGCTAAGCAGAAGCAGCAAACAAACGGTCAGGAAGAGGAGTCCGTACAAGTTGTACAGATATCGTACGAACTTTACCTTCACCAGTCAAGAAAGGAACCCTTACCCAGGTCTGAGAATAGTTGATATATTGTGTTTATCAGTATTTTGAAGAAGACATTCAAGAATCGGGCAATATTGTTGCCACGGTTTTGATGTAGGGTTGCCTAAGTGTTACCAGTCAGCATACGAACCCATACAGGTGGTACGATCCATGCAAACCCAAGTTGGGTGAAATCATTGTATCCACAGGGCTATTATAAATAAAATTACTATATTTGATGTCATTTACCGATTCTGTATTTTAATAGTGTGGTTGTCATAAGTATAAAGGAAACATTGAATGTAGTTTTGATCTTAAAAAATATTTAAATTTCCCAATTATAAGTCTTCATGGTATCAGAGCATTAATTATGACAGCCCTAAAAGAAGTGTCAAAGACTTGTGTTGCAGAGATAAGGAACAAAGAAGATCCAGAGGGAGGTCGTACCCTCTAACCTCAAGGAGGAAGGAAAAGGACCGTGCAAGGTCAATCTAATCAGAGAGAGAGAAAACAAGTCAGAGTTGAAGAAGTTGAAACTAAGTAACAAGATGGCTACAAACCTCAGATATGAGGACAGACTTGATGGTGCCTCTAACTACGTACAATGGAAGTACAGAATGAAGAATGCTCTTCAAGAGAGCAAAGTATGGGGGATTGTTGAGAAGAAAGCCACAGTTCCCACGAATGCTAAAGACAAAAACTTACATCAAAATCTAGAACTTAGAGCTGAGAGGATCCTTCTAGATGGAGTGAAGGATCATCTGGTACCAAACATTGGTGAAAAACAAACAACTCATGAAATGTGGACACATCTGAAAGGGTTGTTTAAAGCCAATCATGAGAGCAGAATCATGGCTCTCAAAGAGAGACTTTAGCACACAAGGATGTCTAAAGGGGAAGGTGTTACAGTCTGCCTCACCAAAGTGAAACAACTTCTAGATAAGCTTCTTGCAGTAGGGATGAAATTGTCACCAACCAAGATGGTTCATTCAACCTTGAGGGGCTTCCCAAAGGAATTGGACTCCTTCATTGCAGGGGTAGTAGCCAGAGAGAAACTACCAGACTAGGAAAGATTATGGAACGACTATTGCCAAGAAGAAATTAAAAGAGGCAGAAATATGAATGAAGAGGAAGAGGAGGAGAACCTCGCCCTCACTTCTAAGGGGGGGGTAGGGGCAGAAGAGGAATAAGTTTTAGAGGAGGATCCACCAATTAAAGGCCCAAGAAAGAGCTCTCACATGTCCAATGCTATGTGTGTGGAGAATTTGGACATTTTTCCAGTCGGTGCTCGCAAGCCAAGAAGGGCTATGGTACAAAAGGGAAAAGGAAGGAGGTACGACCTTAACAGAAATCAAGGACAAAGATGAGGAAGAAGAGAAGCAATTGGCTGCCACAACTCGTGATTTCTCTAAGATGTTCCGAGATGAATACACTATGTTGTTGGATGCAGAGGATAGGGTCAGGACAGGATGCTACATATACAGCAGTGCCACAAGTCATATGACAGGTGAGAGACTTGCACTTCAGGAATTCACAACCCAAGATTCAGGCTTTGTGAAGTGGTGTGCACCCTAGCATGGTGGAAATCCAAGGAAAAGGGACAGTAACATTATAAATAGAATCAGGCAGAATTCTTAGAATACCAGGGGTACTATACATACAAAGCATGAGAGTTAGTGTGCTCTCAATCTCGGCCTTAGAGCATCAAGGCTACAGTGTGAGCTTCTTTGGCTGTGATGTGCACATTTGATCTGTCAGAGATCGAACACCAGGACCACCTGTGATGCTAGGCATAAGTGAGGACGGCCTATACAAGCTATGGGGGCAACATATTTATGCTATTACATGCTTAAGGGAGCAAGAAGCTATCCTCAGCAAACCCCCGTGGTGGGAATGGACTCAACTAGAGGAATGGGGATACTCAAATGATCCTGATACAGGTGACAGCAGAAATGATCAAGCAGAATAGATCGATTATCCAGACTTTGAGAGGATGGGTCTCTCAGATTCAGAGGGAGAGATTCACTGTGATGTAGATCGTGGATGTAATGTTCTCGAGCCAAATTTTTTGCTCGAAACACTAACTACTAACTGTTTGTTATGTTTGCTTATGTATTTGCAGGTTTACTTGATGTTTGTTTAAGCAATGGAATAATAGATCTGAAGCGTATAATCATACACAAGACAAGATACACAAAGAACACCAGTATAGGACCAATAATGCCATATCTGACCTTTATTTAGATAGTAGGAAGATCCTTTGCACAAGAGATCTGCAGATCTAGAAGAAAACCCCAATAATATCAAAATAGGTTGCCAGTCGATATAATAATAAGCAATACAAAGATAAAAGCCTCCCAAAGGCTGTCTGAGAAGAGATCCAAGCCTCCAAAGGCTCACATCATGCAAGATAAGACTAAAGATAAGAGAACTCGGTCAATATACTGCAGAACCCCTCCCACTGGTTGAGTTGCGCCCTGCTCTAGCTATTGAAAAACCCTCAAGTTTCGGCCCTCCTCTTTTTGAGCTCCAAATACCTCCAAACTCTCCCGAAATGTAGATCGGGCTGGTAGAATCCACTGGGCCAAGTTTCAAGCTGAACAAAGAATTTTTGCTCCTCCAACTGAGCAAACCCTCTATTGGTTTGTGCCCTCCTGGTTTGACTGAATCAATGAAATTTCGTTCTCCCCTTTAGGAGCCTCCAATAGCCATCAAACTCTTCAGAATAGTAGATCAGGCCAATAAGAACAAGCTGATGAAATCTCAAGACAATCTATGAAGATTTGGGCCAGTAAACAGTGAAAACCACTTCTTGTGATGCACCCCTCTCTCCTCCAACTTGTGCCAAGCTCCAGGAAATAAACTGCTAGGATAACCTCCTCCTGAATAGACCAGAAATGATGCTAGGGACCATACGAAGAAAACCCAGATGCTCTTTTGCCAAGAAACGTCCTCCTTTCTCCAGATCGAGCCAAACTCCTCAAGGTGGTGCACCCACCTTGCTAGAAACCCCCTAGGTTGTGCACTAGCCTGCTTCTACCTCTAGATCGAACCCCTGCAACAGTGTAGAATGGTGTAGGAGGATTATCTCACCTCCGAGACCAAGCCTGGATCAAGAAAGGTGGAATCTTTCACCACCAAGTTGATCTCTAGGGTTTTAGACTCAAAACCCTCAAAATTGCTTGTGCTCAAGAGCTCCAATGCAAAATAAGATAATAATCCAAAATGCCTTAGAAGTGCGCCCTGCCCTTTCCTTTATAGCTCCCATCTATTCATCTGTTGAGTTAGTTAACCCCTAGGGTTAACTCTTAATTTTAACTCACCTTTTCTTTTCTTTCATTAAATTACCCATTTTCACACAAAGTCAACTCAGTAATAGAATGTTATGTTTATGAAGTGTCTTCTAGTTGACTTTATCCCCAAGATGCCTGAGACTATAGTCTAGTGGGGATAACTAGACTACTGAGTCTCTCCGGACCTCTTCATCAAGAGGTGGGGGGCATTACAGTGGAGGAGGCAACTCCTATGGCAATACCTCCCTCGCTAAGAGGGAGTGTTAGATTAAGTAACTCGGGTGGGTTCTTCCACACTAGGGGTGTCTAGTAGTGTGGAAGAGGCCCAACTTATGTCTGGACAACACTTTAGTTGGTGGGGACCACTCAAGTCAACTTGAGTTTAAATCACAGCCATTGGATGTGACTTAAGCTGCCTCAATGAGTGATTAAGTCCCGCCATTAGATCAAGATCTTGATCCAAGGGACAAGATTGCATGAGAACAAGGCTAGGGTTACAAATAACCTAGCAAGTCTCATTCTCAAGACACCACAAGACAAGGAAGTCAACTCTGAGAGTGGAGGCGCTTCCAAGAGAGGTCAAGGGCTAGGTTAAGGATACCTGCCAGAGAAGTCGAGTTAGGGCCAGCAGCAAATCCAATAAGGTGAGGCCGAGAAAGGGCTTGGGCATAGACTGAGAAGAGTCTTACTGTGCAGGAAGAGGAGGCAGTCGGGATCAACAGCAAGCATAGTAAAGGAGAGGCCGAGTAGGGCTGTAATATAGACCAGGACGGGTCTATCTAAACAAAGAGGAGACTGTGTAGAGGTAACAAGGCCGAGCCAGGCCCATTGCTAAGCAGAAGCAGCAAACAAACGGTCAGGAAGAGGAGTCCATACAAGCTGTACGAATATCGTATGAACTGCACCTTCACCCAGTCGAGAAAGGAACCCTTACCCAGGTCTAAGAATAGCTTATATACTGTGTTTATCAGTATTTTGAAGAAGACAAGCAAGAATCGGGCAGTATTGCTGCCACAGTTTTGTTGTATGGTCACCTAAGTGTTACCAGTGAGCATACAGACCCGTACAGGTGGTACGGTCCATGCAAACCCAAGCTGGGCGAAATCCTTGTATGCACAGGGCTATTAAAAATAAAATTACTCTGTTTTGATGTCATTTACTGATTCTGTATTTTAATGGTGTGCCTGTCATAAGTATAAAGAAAACATTGAATGTAGTTTTGATCTGAAAAATATTTAAATTTCTCAGTTATAATTCTTCAAAGACTGGCCTTTGATAATGGAAATGGACAATGACGAGGAACTGAACAAAATCAAATTTTCATGTCAACTGCACAACTATGGTTGCATGTCCAATATGAACATACAAGAACTATTGGAACCTGTCGATGCAAAATTTGAGTGCAACGATGAAGCAAGCTTCAATTACCACTCAATTTTACTGGATGAAACCACGACTGTACCGCAAATGCTTCTTCAAGATCGTAAGAAACTGGAGGATATTAAAAACAACTTGCTACCCTCTAGAGATTTTTCTGTTGATTACTTCCTGGACTCTGTACCTCTCATTGACGATACAGCTACATGCAAATTTGGAATATATATCGATATTTACAAATTTGTTTGTACACTAATATATATTTTTGCTCTCCTTGTTAATTATATTTCGGCAACTGAAAAGTGACTTGTGGATATAATCTTTTGTAGTAAAATGGGTTCTTAATCTTCTTGCAGTAAAATGTGTTCAGAAAATGAAATGCACCAGTTTCATTGGCATCAGCTCCCAATTAATAGAAGCCTGGGCCGGAATAAAACAACAACAACAAGAAACTAACAGGTTAGCAAGATAGTGTTACATATTGTAAATAAAATAATTTTCTGAATTGGAATCCTGAGATGGACATGAACTAGATGGTTGGCTAGTTAGTTTTTTTTTCTGCAAACTGAAATGATGCAAAGGAAAGGTCTAAACTGTAGAAGATTGAATGTTTAATACAGTTTTACAACTTTACATTCTGAGTTTTGAACACAGGAAACAGTCTGTTATGAGCTGAATCCATGATTTCTGGCATTGTCATATGCTTAGTTAATATGCGTAAGATTTTGATGGAGATAGTGTTGTTTTTCTTCATATGAGATATGATCGATATATTATTACAATGATGGCTGTTCCATATATAGAGAACATATGGTGACCATCCATGAAAGGATGCGTCCCTTGGATAATCAATAATTATTTATTATTATCATTTACTTATTATATATAGTATTTAATAATCAATAATTATATTATTAATCAGTGTTACAAAAATCGTTTCGGCAAAAAAATCGCCGGGGTCCAGAAAACATCGTTTCATAAAAATCAGCAAAACATTGGCAATATATCGGCAAACTTAAAAATCGATTTTTCCCAATTTTTTCCCGATTTTTCCGATTTTTCCGATTTTTCCCGATTTTTTCCCAAAAAATCACCAAAAAAATCACCCAATTTTTTCAGCGATTTTTTGAGAAAAAAATCGCGATTTTGGCGATTTTTTGCCGATTTTCTCAACAGAGTTATTAATTATTAATCTAAGAGAATGTTTTCCCGATGTTTGTCCAAACATCAACAGATAGAACTTCAATATCCACTCTCAGTTAATCCAGTTGAGTGAGTGGGTAATAACTGGTGTGCTATCAATTTGATATAAATACTTGCGAGGAATCATAGGACAAATGTTAGCGAGCTGTGGTTCACAATATGTTTAGATTACCTGTGCTATGCATCATTATAATTATAGGAACTTCATATCTGCCTAGTTCTCCTGTTTTATGCAATTTTTACATTGTTTCTTTCAGTTCGCTATACATCAAACAAGAGCTACACTTGTAATTGGCATGTAGAATAATGTTTCAGGTCTCATATAGATTACAGATGGAAATCTAGTACTTTAAATCAATTACAAAATTGCTATCAGACAACCCCAGCAGAGTAGTGAGTCTGGGCTTCTGACATGGATTGTGGAAACTTGAAATAGTCTCCTCCATTAAATTGTCAATATTAAGATGAATTCCTCCCTTGGATGAGGTTTATTCTATGTGGGTGAAAGTTTCACTACATATAGTATTAGAGCCGGCATCAGGCCTATTGTAAAGGCAACTATGCAGCTTTGAAAGACATTCAATATCGAAACCTTTAAGGTTCCTTTTCCGCTTCTCTTATTTATATCTAATTGAAAACAAAAACAGTGTCCCCAAGGTCCTTTTTGCTTTCAGGACCCTGGATTCTGAAGTTGCTTCTGCATTTCTAGATCCAAAACGTTGGCATACCCAGGAAAAGCTCTCTGACCTAATCAGTCATGATTCTCAATACATTTGAGACATTATTCACATAATCCCATCTCTGAGATCATACAACGTATTTTCTGTCCTAGATATCTAAATGCAAATTAAGAGACAGGTAATATTGAAATAAATTTGAAACACATCTTCCTGCCAGTCACTTTTGAAGCAAATCCAGCCTTTGTACTATTGAAGTTCCAAAAAAGAGGCAACAAATACAAAACACCATTTGCTCAACACGTGTGAGAACAGTCCTTGTGTTTTTATCCAAGTTGGACAAATTCCAGCAATTCGATATCACTTGGCTCATAACGGAGTCTCAATTGCTAAAAAAAAAACATAATTATGGCATTCATCTTCTGTGACACAATGGCCAACTTCTGAATTAGCCATTCATATTTCAGTTCCAGCTCAAACTACTAATTTTCCAACTTTTCACTAGAACAATTTTTCCAGAAAAGTTCCGCCTTGCAGAATGAGAATGTTACATGCCCAACCAAAAAAGAAAACTGGAAAAAAGCAATCAGAAAAAAAGTGACCAAATGCCATTTCAAACTTAAAAAACATGGAATTGACTGAAAATAATATTTGGAACGTTGCAACAAGATCCTCCTAAAGATCCTGTCTGGCCCTCAAAGCATAACGATGATGAGCCACCATGCTCTGCATGCCATGGTGGCATCGAGTGCATAAACTGGCAGGTCATTTGCCTTTATTGCCTTGGTTACAACCACAGTAGCAAGATTCGAGTATGAATATGATTCGGTACAGGAAAAATATGTAACCAAAAAATCTAGTACAGCTAAAATACAGAAGTAGACATCTCATAGATACAAAAATATGCATTTTTCAAATTTTAGAAAAATCAAAATATACATAACCATTTAAAATTTTAAAGTAACATTCATTCTTCATTCTTTATTGTAAGCAACTTGAAACATATACAAAATTTGAAGCATACCATATAATATATAACACACACATATATGTACACACACTGTTGAATTCTGCTAACCTAGCACATGGCAGTTAATTCCGAGCAAAATAAATTGACTGAACTAAAGCACAGCTAGGTTATTACTCAACGAAAATATAAGAAGCATAAAACAGAAACCAAACACATTTGCACACGAGATTCGGGTAAAAACCCCTGGAAAAACCCTTGCGGGAAAACCAATTCTGAGTTTGATTTTATTAGATAAAATCCTGGGCTCCCGTCCAGGGATAATGGCCCATCAGAGGAATACAATGTTGCAGCTGATAGCCTGCTGCTATCTCCCTAGCTGCCCCTTGCACACTTCCTCAGCCCTGCCCACTTAGACACAAGTAAATGAGCAAGACTCCCTCTTGCTCCTATGCACTCATCGTGTACCTCTCACTCTCCTTAGATCTGCTTTTATAATCTCCGAATGACTAAAACCCTAGTTCCTATCTCCAAGTCCAATAATCTAAACTTAATCTCTCATTGAGATGACTTAAATCACTTAAGTCACTCAACCTTACAAAAGTCACTTTAGTCATTACATAAAAGCCACTTTAAAGAGTGTTGCTTGGACACCTCCGCATGCTAGGCACCGCCAATGCAAAAGTACATGTCCGAGTTGTTGATATTATGGTAGTTGCGAGAGGTATTAACCTCCACGTGTAATCCTGACAAGAATAGAATATTCCGGGAAGCAAGAAGAAACCCTAAAGCTTTGGACATAACCCTAGAAAACAAGTCAGCTAAAGGAAATATTTAATATTGAGTTTTTTTAGCTTCCAGAATGAGAAGTCGACCCAGATAGCTAAGGAGGAGCAGTATAAATACAGGACGTTGGATCTCATTTGACACACACAGCTCGCAACTGCAGAAATGTAAGAGTGCGCACTGCAAAAATTGAATAAGTGTGCAAGTCTGGAGAGTAGTTGCAGTTGCAGCAACTGCAACTTGTATTCTCGATTTAAGCTTGGACTTTCTATTGGTTATGGTTTGGACTTTCTCCCTTGTGTGCTAGCTCTAGAGAGAGGTACGCTACATTGATTGGCCATTAGGCCTAGGGTTTTTTTCCGGAATTATTCTCTGTCAAGGTTAAGGTGCTCGGGGGTGGCTTCGACCTATGGTTGGGTGACAATATTGTTATATTGTCTATGGTGAAATGAGCACACCTATTATTTCTAACAGGTTATGGGCCCACACTATCTTCGGACAGTATAACCACTGGAAAATAGATTGGGAGGATTTGCTCAGTTACAGTTACAGTTGCAGTCAAAGTTTTTGCTACAGCAACAAAACCCTAACCCTCTTTTTGAGGCACCTTAAGTGAAGAGATTGACCTAATTTCTGGATAGCCTAGTGTGCCCTAACCTAGCGCACCTCCTGGTACTCTCAGCAAGCTAAGACGTCAAGTTTGAGTTTTTGGTCAAATTCAAAGATTGACCAAGTCAAAACAGTGATGACCTACTCTATGAAGTCGGAAAACAAGTTAGAAGGGGATTCTAACTTCAGAGCATGGAAGACAAGGATTGATCTTATCCTTGCCAAGAATAAAGTGTTGGATATCGTGAAAGGAAAGATCGTGGAACCACAGTTTGAAGAAGGAAAAGAGAAGGAACCTCAGAACGTTGCAGTTATGGAGAAGTTCAAAGACAATGACATCAATGCCRTGAGTATCATAGTGGACTCTGTAAAAGACCACTTGATACCCTACATCTCTYATCTTGACTCATCTAAGAAGATGTACGATGCCYTAACTAACCTCTTCTCAGTCGRAAACATTGGACAAGTAATGAGTTTGAAGAATGAGCTCTGTGACATGAAAATGAATGATGATGACAGCATAACATCATTTGTGAGAATCTCTCAGTTAAGAGATCAACTACAAGCTATTGAAGAAATCATTTCAGAGAAGGAACTGGTAAATATAGTACTCAATGGTCTTCCCAAGACATGGGATGCATTTGCCGCAAGCATGAACACAAGAAAGGAGTATCCCACGTTTGAATAACTTTGGACTTGTTGTGCACAAGAAGAATCAAGGATTAACGCAAAAGAGAAATCCCAAAAGAAATACGATAATCAAGCTTTCACAGCAAATTTCAAGAATTTCAGAAATAAGAAGTTTGGCTCAAGGAAGAAACCAAATCAAGAAAAGGATATGTCAAAGATACAATGTTTCAACTGTCAAAAATATGTTCATTACAGGAACCACTGTCCTAAGTTAAAGAAAAGGAAGGAAATAGAAGAAGCAACAGTTGTCGAAGAAAGGGAACCCTCAAAGAAAGTCAAGCGGGATAAAACAGACTTCTTCTTCTAAGTCAAGGTAACATTATTCTTCAAAGCTCTTGTATATATCATGTTTACATAGTTCCTGTACATATCACGTATATCTATTTCTTAGAAGAAAATACATTCAAGGGAAACAATACCTATGGAAGAATAAAAGGATAAAGATTGTTATTACAATGACTACAAGTCAAGCAATACACATGAAAAGATGAAGTATGTTGACGATCTTTGGTAACAATTCCTATGGAAGCTATTATATAAGTAACAACTGCCAGATAAGCCAAAATCAGAATCAAACCTGAAGAGACCCAGAAGAAGTCAAAACAGAGGAAATTGGAAAAAGACTTGTGTGCAGACGAAAGCGTGGACTATCTTAGATGGAGGGAGATGATTACAGAATTCCAAAAGAAGAGCATGCATTCATGCATGAAGCAAGGGTTAGGAGGGAGCTAATCCTAAATAATATGATCCATTGAGGATTATGAAGTATCTATGTTCCCATTGAAAGTAGCAGCCATGAAAAGCAGCACGTGTTCAATTTGACTTTAGAAGAAGTCTTCTTCGAAAAGAAGCCTTAAAGTATCATTGGTTGTCCATCTACATCCATGATCCTATGATGAAAGGAAGAAGTTGGAATCTTCAGGGCATGGAATCTATAGATAACTCCATAGACCCAAGAGCTAAAGAGAAACATGAGGAAGAACATGAAGATTCCAAGAGAGAAAGAAAAGCCAGAACAACCAGTCATTATACCGAGAATCACAAGACTACCAGCTTGGTTTGAACCCACTAGAAGCAATCAAGCAGAAGAAATGGAAGTTATGATGAAGAACAATATATGTAAGAAATTGTGAAAAAGGGTTATGAATGGAAGCATTGCGAGATTCAGAACTAGAGGTTCTTCCAGAAGGAGGAGAAGACTATGATAACAGCTTGTTCCCGTAAATCAGATATACCTCTATCTGAGCTATTATATCTCTTGCAGTATCCATGGATTGAAGTTTACATCACTTGGTTGTAAAAGACTATTCTCCCAATAGAGCATTTGAGGAAGAAGCTTATGTAAAGCAATCTCAAGGTCTTGAGGTATACCAAAAAGAGACCCATGTATGCAGATATAAGAAGACCTTGTATGGATTCAAACAACTTGATGCAGAGTATCTCATATACAGCAGAAGCGTGGTGAAAACTTTGTATTACAGAGATAGTGTATCAGAATAGTTACTCAGAAGTTTGGGATGATGGTTTGCTAATCCATGGAAAACTCTCATGATGACAGAAGAAGTGATACTTGGATATGTTTCAGTTTGAGCCTTGCCACAATGTCGTGAGCTAGCAGGAAACAGAAATGTTGAATTTCGACCATGATATATATTGTAATGATCAGAGCTACATGAAGCCTTCCGAGAAAACCAGTGTTCCATAACAGACCAAAGTACATTGAGATCAAGCATTACATTCTCCGTGATGAAGACCAGAAAAAGAGAAGTGGTTCTCCAATATATCTCCACAGACGAGCAGATAGCAAATATTTTGGTAAAACCTCTGTCCAAGATGAAAAGTTTGCAAGTTGGGGCTCGTGGAGACAACTTCCTTATTGAAAAAGGAAGAGATTACTCCCAGGTTGGTGTTAGAATATGAATGGATGTGCTCGTTTTACCATTGACAATATCACTATTGTCACCCAACCATAGGCCAAAGCCACCCTCCAAGCACCTTGACCTTGACAAAGAGAAGAATCCTGGTAGCAATCCAATAGCCAAGCAAGGCTAATGCACCAAGCAAGAAGTAACCAAAGCTGATCAGAGAGTCCAACCCAAAACTGGCGCAGCACCTTCCCCAGGACTTGCGCACAAGTGACTTTCTGTGATTCTGAGAAGTGTGTCAAATGAGAGACTGGCGCCCTGTATTTATAGTATTCCTGGCAGACTTGCCTGGGCCGACTTCTCATTCTGGGTACTAATTAATTCATATTAATTATCTCTCTTCAGCCGACATCTCATCTAGGGTTATTTTCATTTCTTTTCTTTCTTCTGGAACATTCTAATCTTGTTCAAAGGTCACAATAGAGGTTCATACCTCCCGAAGCTACCATAATATCAACATTCCCTCCTAGCTAGGGAGGTATAACTGATAATGGTCTTGAGCACAAATAGACCATTCAACTGGTAGTATCACGAGCACCGTCATTATTATTCAA
>ML821465.1:0-12780 GCA_009831015.1 Picea engelmannii
GTATGTTACTTATTCTTGCCTCTTAGTAAATTCAATATTTAAAACTTAAGGAAAGCGTCCTATTCTGTCCTGTTTTGTTCTAGATCCAGGTGGATCTAGGGAGATCGGTTTGTGTCTGCACTTACGGATTTATCCATAAACAGGTAATGGACCCAAGTTTGTTTGATGGATATTGGTATGAGTTTTGATATATTTGTAGATAACACTATTCTATATGGATAGTACATGTCATGTCATTTCTAGTGGTATGTGGAATGTCACATAACTCCTCACGGTTTGAGAGTTGTGGCCTTACAAAGTTGGAGGACCCTCATATGTTTGCTTGAAGCCCCAAAAGGTCAAAGAAGTCAAAGAGATTACAAAGAAGAAATTATTATTTAAATGATAAAGTAAAGTGACAAAGTCAAGAAGGATTATTTAAATAATAAAGTGAAGTGACAAAATCAAAGAAGATTATTTAAATGACAAAGTGAGGTGACAAAGTCAAGGAAGAATATTTAAATGATAAAGTAATGGATAACTTTCTAATTATGGAAAGTGGTTAACCCTAAAAATGAGGAAAATAGGTTAAGTGACCTAGAAATGGGTTAAGTGACCTAGAAGATAGAGAGTATAAATAAGAGGCAAGGCTCTCTCATTTTAGATCACACTTGAGCATATTGAATATCTATAGGTGACTGAGGTAACCAAAGGATATATAAGCTGAATTTCAGAGGGAAGGTGAAGAAAAGAGGGTCGGAATTCAAGGGAGGATAAATTCTCTTGATGATGTTTTCTAAGGTATGTTATTTACAGATCATCTCACCATTTTTGCAATAAAAAATTTTCTATAATGATTCAGACCATGAGATTGATATGAAATTGACGAAACATATCCAAGTATCTATGGTAAAAAATTCAACTTGTGGGTCGTTGTAGTTTTGGAGATACACTCCGTGGAAAATAGGGTTTGTGGCTAGTCATGAAACTATTCTAAAACGGGTGTTTCGGGTAAAAACTTCATAACTTCTTCATAACATATACAAATTTAGTAAGACTAAATGTGTTGGTTAGAGTATAGTCTTTAGTATGTTTTCTAACAGTTTCAAATTGATTCAAAAAATATTCTGTGCGGGGCACGCTCTACAAGGTCGCTCTCTAGAATAAGCCAGAATTCAACAAGGTATGTCATTTTTTCTATAACTCTTTTTCTGAGAGGTTCCAAGTAGTGACACCTAGAGTAATTGCATAAAACACACTAAAGAAAATTGTGTATCAGTTTCAGATATTTATTCATTACAGGTACATAGTTATGATTATTTCAAGTTAGGGTTGTGTTGACGGGCGAAATTGACCGCTCGTCAACTGGAAGAGTGAGTCTGGTCTGGGGTTGTCTAATTAACCCAAGCTATTTGGATTGACCCACCCTGGCGGGTTTAATGGCCCCGTTGGCCAATATAAAGTCCTAAGGGAAGCAAAAAACAACTAAAATAAATATAATAACTTATTGAATAATAGTTATTGAAACATATATGTACGCCTAGATATATACATATACAATTTATCTAAGTAATATTTATATAATAGTTCTATTTATCATATATACAATATATACAAATCATGATTTTTAATCTAAACTCATAAAAAGCGAATGTAAATGGGTTCTTTTAACAACAGTAATAAAGAAAGCGAAAAATACTATGTATTTTTGGGTTTTTTCTTGTATGTATACATTCATGAAATCAAATATTAAACTTCTTAATTAAACAAAGCGATATAGATAGTGGAAATTATTCTATATATAAAAACTTCTATAATAAGCACGCAATCGAAATAAAATAATGGACTAACCTGTTAATGCATCCGACGTCTGTACAATAGAGAATATCCAGCCACCTTTATCCGAGAAGTAAACATGCAATGGATCTTAAGATTTCTCCGAATAAATACAAAACAGTATGTTGGGGATTGTGTTTTGATAAAAGAACATATAATGGACACAGTCACGGTGATCTTATGATTTACAGGTAACTACAGAGAGATAAATCTTCTTGTAAAAACTTGTATTTAAACATTCAACAGAAATTTAGAGACAAATCTCATAATTTGAATCGAATCGATGATCACCGTATATTGTATCTGAAACATGAGATATGGACAGCATATAAAAATGAATCATATCAACTTGCAATAAATCATGACGACAAAAGCAATCACCATCTATTATCAAATCGAAATAAACATAACTTGAACTAAAACATCATACAGAAAAGCTCAAGATGTAACATGCATTATGTTCCATTCAAGTGTTTGAGTAAATGCCCATACTCTTGCCCCAGGCTGATATGATCCACTGTTTACAAAATGATAGGTTTATAAAGGCCTCGGGAAAGATAATTGTTTCTATTCCTGAGATCAAATTTGTTTCAAAAATAAAGGGGGATGCAACCACCCTGATTTCATTAAATCCTAAGAAAAAATAACAACAGTTCATTTCAAAACACGTCATAGATGTGACTAGAAGGTCTCAAGAGTGATTCAAATCATTTTTGACATCATGGATCCTTGAATATCCTGGAAGAGAAAGAAAATAGAAAGATTTCAGACACCTTTTCTGTCATTAATTTATACAATTCGAATTGGTATAACTGGATACAGAATCTTGTGATTATGTAGCTAGTTATAATAGTAAAATAAATCTCATTAATAAATAAATAAAAACTAATTTAATAATGAAAAATAGCTTATCTAGAAAACCAAATAATCTAACTTAAGAACGAAATCAAACATGCTATTAATCTAAGAGATCATACATGTAAACATGCAATCAAATCGTATCATGAAACCTTGGAGTTTACAATGGATGTAGCAGCCTCGAAGTTTTTAAATATCACATGACCTGTGGTTTTAATACGTTTTTCTTTCCTTTGGATGATGGATTCAATCCTGTGGTTTTTGTTTGTTAAAACATTGATCTGCTCTTTTAAAACTTTAACCCGTGATTGCAGAACTAGGATATCCATATAATATCTTTCAATCCACGATAAACAGACCTCACACTGTAACTATGTGGCCTTTGCATTAGAACAAACAAGATTGTGGACTGGGGCACCCTCCAAACAAATAGTAGGTTCATTGCAAAGCTTGACACCAGGAAACTCTGGATTGTCTTTCAAACAAGGAGGCAAATTATCGACAAAGTTATAGGGTCGGTCAGGGTGTGGCCCGTATGACAAAGGGTCTTCTTCTGCAAGGAATTTGTCAATTTCTGAATCTGAGCTTTCGTTAACCTCGATCATGCTGATTGCGTTGCATGGGGATTCGTCTTATTACGAAGACTCCGTGAAATTAGCCTGCCAGCCCTTTTTTTTTAAAACTAATATCAATACTGTTCTTAAACCTCTTTCCTATAGGTTTCTTCACAATTTTAATACAGTCCTTTGGATGTGTAATCTGTTGACTAGCCTGTTGAATGACATTAGGATTGATCAAGGGTTCGTTGTTAGGGGAAGAGACACAAGTCTGCGGAGGTGAAAGAGGTGTCGTTTGGTGGACGAGAGTTTCCCCAACAACGAGCTTATCTACCTCCCCGATAACAGGGTTACCATAACCATTTCGGGTTATAAACGAATCCCAACAGTCACCCTGTGACTCTAATTGATGTATGAGTAGAATTTTAACTAGGCCATGATGAAAAAGGCTAGAGTCTGACCTCTGTTTCTTATATCTTTTCCCCATTTTATAAAGACTTCTGAGTAGGTAATACATCATATTTAAAGGGAAACCCATAAAACTCATAAGCAGGCGTAAATGGTATAGAAATACAATCCCGAACCGTCCCTCACATGTAACAAATTGTTTTACCACAGCGAGTAAATCATGCCACTGATCTTTTAGGAATGAAATTAGCATACCTCTATCACAGCTGGTTATTTTTTGTGATGTAAACAACAGGGTCCAAGGGACTTCCTCCACTTTCGCGTTTTTAAACCATTTCTGACCACTCACCGGCAATCATGTGGCTTGAATCAGGAATTCCTCGATAACCTCCAGTTGCACATCACCAACTTTCTCCCTACAACCATCAAAGGATAAGGTGAATTCTTGGGCAACCTGAAGATTAAAACCTTGAAACTTCCTGATGAAAACATGCCAGCCATTTCTTTCCAAATCCTCCCTAGCATCGTCATATGAGAGCAGGGTTTGGATACCGTTTGGTTCAAATCTTACGACGAGAGCCATACTAGACGGGAGGGTAATCAAAGCACAACATACAAGTAGGGTTTTTGAAAATGAAATAAAGCCATAACCCCGAGCCCAACAATCAATGCTGTAAAGACTCATATGATGGGAAGGGTGTTTAATTAAAATGTATGCAAAGAGGTTTGTGAAACCTGAGACCATTCTAAGAAGTAATGGCAGTCTGCAAATCGTATGCTACCTCTGCATTCAGTATGAGCTAGGAACAAATCATTAAAATGAGAATAAGTGCATGCATCGTGGGTTTGATTACAAATTTTGGGTAAGTCAAAAATCAAAAAATCAAAAGTTTTGTAAAAGAAACGTAGCTAAGAATCAAACCAAAACTATACAAAAAATCAAATCGTGGGGGTGTTTTGTTCATAAAACCAATAACCTCTTAAGCATTCTTGGAATTGTAAGGATCAAAACAAAGAGAGTAACATCTTCATGGCAAAGAATCAAATTTTCATAACAAATTAAATAAACAATTTGCCTTCAATGCAATTTTTAAAAAAAATGGTAATTGCAGTCGCAAGTTTTCATGCTTTTCAGTCATGAAAACGAAACATTAATAGGCGATCGGTAAAAAGCGACGATTTACAACTGTGGTTTCGGAAACTGTTCATGAAGAGTAATGAAATTTCATGACCCTGTGTAGGCAACTATGTAGATTATTTAATAAAAATAACAATTATATTATTGCTGCCAACAGGTTGTTGACTAATCCAAAACTAGTCATGGTTGAGACAAGCAGTTGATGAGTTGGCACATACATGAGGTGTATAGTTGATGATGTTGGTACATATTGATGAGTCATTTTTTATGAGTAGTTGACACATGATTGGTATATACTTGGTACATGTTTGGATGCATTGGTTTATGGTACAAGTTGATTACAGGTTGTTTGGTACAGGTTGGTGCATGGTTGATGCACTTGTTTATGGTACAGATTGATATATGTTGAGGATTGTTGCCTCATCTCAGTTGTTGTTGAGGGTGTAAGCTGAGTCTTTCATTATAGAGCTGGTGCTCTTGTAGATTTGTACTCTATTCAGTTGTTGCTGAAAAACCCCAAGGATTATAGTCCATAATAAAAGGAAAATTGTACATACATCTTGTGTTCTTTGTATTCCTTGTGGTGATGACTTGCTGATGATATATTGTTGATATGTGTTCACATCTAACTGCTTATAAATGACAGCAATGAGTAATGAGTTAATGGTGATTGTTAACTAAGGATTTTTGTGTAAGAGGGAAGCTTTGGGAAAAAGAGTCCTACACTGTTCACCACTCCCCCCCCCCTCTCAATGTAGTCGATGTGTCCAACAGTCTATGTGATTAGATATGATTGGTTGAGGATATTGTTGTGACAGGTTTTACACTGGAAGTATCAGTGATTTGTCACTTATATTTCAGGGTGGATGGACGAGGCAAGGATAGGGGATTGTAGCCTCCTTCTGGTTGGAGCCAGAGAATCAAGGAGTTGTAGTTTCCTTCAGGTTGTAGCCTCCTTCTAGTTGTAGCCGGAAAACAAGGAATTTGGTGCTTCCTATGAATGTACATATTTTGAAAATATAAGAAAATCATTATGTGGTTTTCTCCCGCATTGGTTTTCCACGTAAAATATTGGTGTACTGTGTTTATGTGTGGTTGTTTATTTTTCACTGCTTATGTATACTGCTCATATTGAATGTTATTGGTTATCTTATCATAAAGTAAAGAATACACATTGTGGTTAAAAAGGATTAAAAGTACTAATATTGATTCACCCCCTCCTTTCAGTATTCCAACAATTGGTATCAGAGAAGGTCCTTCAAGAAGCAATCTAACCATTGGAAGGACATCATGGAATACACTAAGATTGGAGCACCAATGTTTAACAGTCAGAATTATGGATTCTGGAGTATAAGGATGAAAACCTTTTTACAGGAACATGGATTTGATGTATGGCGAGTAGTAGTAGATGGATACAAAGAACCAACCACTCCCCCAATAGACAAGGATGGAAATAAAATCAAAGAAAACATTTCAAAGGCTAAAGGTATTATTTTGAAGAGTCTTACTAATTCAGTATTTGTTAAAGTTATGCATTGTGATTCTGAAAAATATATCTGGGATAAGCTTCAAAAGATTTATGAAGAAGATACTAAAGTCAAGGGAGATAAACTCCAAACCTTTAGACCCAAGTTTGAACAATTGAAAATGAAGACGAAGACATTGCAACATAGTTTCTATGAGTTGATGAAGTAGTGAATATTATTAAAGGTCTGGGAGAAGAGATGAAGGAACTAATGATTGTTCAAAAGGTACTAAGGTATCTACCTATGAGATTTGATCCAAAGATTTTAGCTTTAGAAGAAAGAACAGATCTAGACACCTTGAGAATGGATGACCTACATGGGATACTCGCCACCTATGAAATAATAACAAAACAAGAGAACCCAGGTACAAAGGAAGCAACATTCAAAGAATCCAAGAAGACAAAGAAAAAGAGAAAGAAAAAATCACATTCATATTGTAGTTGCAGCGATGATTTAGAAGACGATGAAGAAATGAAAAACTTTGTAGGAAAATTGAAAAGAGGAACCGGAAAATATAAAGGTATGTTTCCATTGAAATGATTTAATTATGGTGGTGTTGGCCATTTTGCTTCTAAATTTCCTCATAACAATAAGGAAACTGATGAAGAAGAATATCATAAAAAGAAAAAGAAAAATAAGAAGAATAAAATAAACAAAAAGAAAATTTTCAAGAAAAGTCTCTACGCCAAGGAAGACAATTGATCATCAGATGATGAAGAAGACAGTGACATCGATACAGAAAGAGTACTCTTCATGGAAGTAGAAGATTATGAAGAAGATTCTGAGGAACAAGGGGAAGTTGATCTCAGAGAATAATTAATCAGTGCACTAGAAGAGCTAAGGATTGAAAGAAAGAAAATCAAGTCACTCAAGGAAGAACTAAAAGAAAAAGACGGATCTCAGAACTCCAATTTCGAGGAAGTTGAACAGATGATCGTGAAGTTAAAAATCCAAGTAGAAGAATACAAATGAATCAAAGAGGCACTCAAAGGTCAGTTGGATGAAAAGGACTGGATGATCAAAGGCTTGGAAGCAGAAATATTCACTCTAAGGAAAGATCTTTAGAATAAGGACATGCAACAAAACAACACCAAAGTATTGGATGAGATCATTAGCATTCAAAGGCCATACCATGAAAAATATAGACTAGGATATAACTAGAAAGAGAAAGGATCAAGCTCCAAGACAACAGAACGAAGAAGCTATGTAGAAATAGTCAAAGGCTCTTCCAAGAAGGAATAAGGAAAGAGGAACCAAGAAGAGTATTACAAATACACTGCACCACCAAGAAGGTCCAGATTTCATAATGGATAGCAACCAACAATGGAGAGACCCTGAGAAGAAGAAGGATTCAGAAGAGCAACACTATTTAAAATATCTTCCACCCCTGGTATCAAACTATTTTTCTTGGTTTATGTTATTCATGTAATAATTTTGGTCATAACGATGTGAATTGTAGAGCCAACACCAAAAAAAAGAAATAACTATGAAGGCTACATAAGAAATGGTTATTCAAGAATATCTCATGAATCAGAGAGCAGAAGCTACAACAGATTTGAATAATTGAGCATTGAAGTAGAATGCTACAAGTGTCATAACTTTGGACACATGAAAAAAGATTGTAGATTGATTGTTCCTCCTAGAGAATCACAACAGAATATCAATAGTCACATACATGAACCAAAAAGGATATGGATAAGAAAGAAGGATCAATTTAGCATTGAAGAATGCGCACTTGCTCTACAAGCTAAACACAAGATACGTGGATGGTATGTTGACAGTGGCTGCTCAAAGCATATGACAAGTGATATGTGTAGGTTTCTAACCTTGAAGAAGGAAATATATGGAACAATTTCATTTTGGAATGAGAACTCAGGCAGAATTATAGGAAAAGGGACAGTTAATATTGGAAGAAAGGATGCCAAAGAAAAAAATGTTCTACTGGTCGAAGACATGAAAAACGATATACTAAGTGTAATTCAAATGTGTGACCAATGACACAGAAATGAAAAATAAGAAAAGTAGGGTTAGACAAGTTGGTGCAAGCTATAGTTATAAGAACTCCAAGAAACATATATGTATTAAACAAAATTGGAAAAGAAAAATGTTTCTTAGCAAAGGAAGATGAAATTTGTCTCTGGAACAGAAGAATGGGTCACATAAATTTTGATAATCTTGTCAAGGTCAGCAAAAGGGAAGCAGTTAGAGAAGTTCTTGAGATATCAAAACCATCAAAATTTCTATGCAAGCATTGTCTATAGGGAAAACAGACCAAGACAAAGTTCAATTCAAAGGAATACTCCACAACAAAGCCACTAGAGATTATACATACCGATCTAGTTGGAACAACAAGAACAAAGGGATTGAAAGGGGAACAAATGCTTCAATATAAGACTCAACATAATAATGGAAAGCATCAATGTGACGATCGATGAGACATATGGATGAAAGATAAAAGAATAAAGAAAAGATTCAGTGAAACGAAATCATGAAGAATGTTTAAAGGAAGAAGAAGCAACAGACGAAGAGGAAGAGCAGTCAAAAGTAGAGCAAGGGAAGCAATATCTTCAGGTATCTCTAAAGACACCTAGAAGATGAGTGTAGAAGAATCATCCATCAGAAGAGGTCATTGGAAATAAAGATGCAAGAGTTGAAACTAAAAGAAGAATACGTTCACCAGAACAACAACACCTAGCATTGTTATCCACATTTGAGCCAAGTAGTTTTGAAGAAGCCAGCAAGGATGAATTATGGATCAAAGCTATGGATGAAGAGTTAGATCAGATAGAAAAGAATGACACTTGGGAATTGGTTCCAAGGCCGAAGAACAAGAATGTAATTGGTACAAAGTGGGTATTCAAAAACAAATTGAACAAGGATGGCCAGGTTACCAGAAACAAAGAAAGGTTTGTAGGTAAAGGATATTCTTAGGTTGAAGGTATAGACTTTGAAGATACATTTTCCCCAATTGCCAGAATGGAAGCAATCATAATTATCCTAGTTGATGCTTGTTCTAAGAACGTTATAGTGTATCAAATGGATGTGAAATCAACATTTCTAAATGGAGATGTTGAGGAAGAAGTCTACATTGAGCAGCCTGAAGGATTTTAGTTGTCAAAGAAGGAAGATTGTGTTTGTAGTTTGAAGAAGGCCCCTATATGGTCTCAAACAAGCCCCTAGAGCATGGTATTCAAGACTAGACAGATACTTACAGTAGCAAGGGTTTAGGAAAGGAAATGTAGATAATAATATCTACATAAAGGTAAATCAAGATAGTATCATGTTAATTGAAGTTTATGTTGATTATATTATTTTTGGAAGTGATGATGACAAGATGAGTCAGAAATTTTCCAAAGACATGCAGAATGAGTTCGAGATGTCATTGCTTGGAGAATTGTCCTTCTTTTTGGGACTAAATATATATCAGAGCAACAAAGGTATCTTTATCTCTCAGACTAAGTATATCAGAGAAATGCTAAAAAGGTTTGGAATGCAAGATTACAAACCAGTTAGTACTCCTATGCAGGCCAGTTGCAAGTTAAGTGTGGATGATGATTCAAAGGATGCGTACCAGAGATAGTACAGATCAATGATTGGTAGTTTACTCTATGTGACATCTTCTAGACCAGATGTGATGCAGGAAATTGGACAAGTTGCAAGGTTTCAAGAAGCACCAAAGCAATCACATGTTATGGAAGTGAAGAGGATATTCATGTATCTACAAGGTATAAAAGAATTTGGATTATGGTATCCAAAAGGGAATGATCTATCTCTTATCGCCTACACATAGGCAGATTAGGAAGGTAGCATTGATGATAGAATAAGTACAAGTGGAGTATCTTTGTACTTGGGTGATTGTCTGGTATCCTGGTTAAGCAAGAAATAGTCTTCAGTATCCTTATCTATAGCAGAAGTAGAGTATATTGCAGCAGCAGAATGTTGTACCCAGGTACTATGGATGAAACAAACCTTAAAGGATATACAGGTTGAATATGATGATTCCATTATGATATTTTGTGATAACACCATTACCATCAGTATCTCAAAGAATCCAATGATGCACTCCAAGAAGAAACACATTCTGATCAAGTTTCACTTTTTACGGGAACAGGTTGCATAGAAGAACATCAGGGTCAAGTATGTTGGGAAAAAATAATAGATCGCATATATCTTCACCAAATCGCTTCCAAGGGAATCCTTTGAGTATATTTGTTAGAAACTTGAAATGGTTTCTACCCCACATTGAATTTTGAATGCTTTTCATATATGTCATATATTTGCACAAGGAAGCACCCTTGATGAGAAAAAGGACAGTTCAAAATGGGGGAGCAGTCCAAAGGATAGTTTATACATGGGGAGCAGCACAAAGGACAGTTTATATAGGGGGGAATCCCCAAAGGGAAGATACCCTTTTCCATTGATGTCAAAGGGGGAGAGAGTAATCAAAGGCATGATTCCAGGGGGAGTGATGGTCACAGGGGGATCATGAGAAAAATTATTACTATGTCATGAGTGTTGCATCAGAGTGTAGAGTGTTGCCATCAATGCCAAAGGGGGAGATTGTTGATAGATTGGGTTGGTTTTAATTGATGTCAACCCTTGAAGAAAGTTCGATAGAAAATTTCGGTAGCCCTAGAAGTGTGGTTAAGGAACCCGAGTTTGTATGAGGAATAAATAAATGAATATCAGTGAATTTGCAAGTCAGACTATCATAGATGGATAGTACATGTCATGTAGTTTTCAGTGATATGTGATACGTCACATGATTCCTCACGGTTGAGGACATATGTCTTTGTGAAGTTGGAAGATGCTCATGAATATTCTAGAATCCCCTAGAAGGTCAACAAAGAAGTCAATTATTCTAGAAGCTCCTAGAAATTCATCAAGAAGCTTACTAGTCAAAGTGGTTGCAACTAGGAGTTAATTATGGGTAAAGTTATTGAAATAAGAAAATAATTAAAATAAATTAGTTACAACAAGAAGTGGTGAGTTTACTAATTATGGGTAAAGTAGTTGCAATAAGAATGTGGTTATCCCTAAAAGAGGGAAGTTGGGTAAAACAGTTAGAAGACGACCCCTAAAGGAAGGCACTTGGAGAGTATAAATAAGAGAGCAAGAGACTCCCATTAGTACCTATTGAGCACATTAAATATATATCTTGTGAAAGGTTTATTGCAGATACTCACTGATACATATGAAGTTGTGAAAGTATGAGGTAGCGAAGGAAGAGTGATGGAAAAGTTTTGTAGTTGTACTAGAGAGCAGGGAAACCATGAAAAAACCTGATTAGGGTCATCCTCGCGGGTCAGACTCTAAACGTCCTGCAAAGCATCCCCCCAAGACGCCTATATCCTGTCACACGAGACCCCACTCGACATCCCATTTCGTCGTGCAAGGTAGTGTCAGATATGAAGGATGAGAGGTGGTTCAAGTTGCATAGGTCGAGGTGAGGCTATAGGAAGTTTGACAGTGGTCAGGTACAAAAAATATATCTACAAGATCAAAAGGTATTTTATATGCTTGTTTATAGTTGGATGTTGGTGATTGTGTGGGATATGGTCATAGGAGATTGAACATTTACCCTATTGGATGTATGGTATATGTTGCATGAGGAAGATCTACAGAGGCACATTTCTAGAGCATTTGTTGTTTGTCATTGGAACACTTTGCAGGGCATATTGTTGAGGCATATCTTGTATCTCTTGGTACATGTTTGAGGGATTTTGGTTGATGTGTGTTGCTAAAGTTATTGGTACATATTGAGGTTGCATATTAGTGAGGGTTCGATGCTTGATAGATGTGAGAGTTTACTACACTTGGTTTATGATTGTTTTTATGTGTATGGCACATGATTAGAGAGACATAGTTGTAAATGGTTTGAGCTATACAGTTGTGATAGTTGGTATGAGGTCTATGTGATCATATCTGATTGGTTGAGGAGATTATTGTGACAGGTTGTTTGTACAGGTTTATGGTACAGGTTTTATAGTGACATGTTTTACAATGACAAGTTTGACAGTGACAGAGTGACAGTGGCACTATTAATTATTTGGCACTTATATTTCAGAGTGGTTGGATGGCGCAAAGATAGGTGGTTGTAGACACCTTACGGTTGTAGCCGGAGAACATAGGGGGTTGTAGCCTCCTTCTGGTTGAGGCCAGAGAATCAGGGATTTGTATCTTCCTTCAGGTTGGATCCTGAGAAACCAAGGGGTTGTAGCCTCCTTCCAGTTGTAGTTGGAAAACAAGGAAGTTGGTGTTTCCTATAATGTACTTATTTTGAAAATATAAGAAAATAATTTCGTGGTTTTCTCCCGCATTGGGTTTCCACGTAAAATATTGGTGTACTATGTTTATGTGTGGTTGCTTATTGTTCATTGCTTATGTATATTGCTCATATTGAATGTTTTTGGTTATCTTCTCATAAAGTAAACAATACACATTGTGGTTAAAAAGGATTAAAAGTATTAATATTGAT
>ML821465.1:23085-41825 GCA_009831015.1 Picea engelmannii
TATAGATCAAGTTATGACTCATCAATGATGTACAACATAATCACCTCATCAACTACATGTCCCAATATGTAGCTCAACCACATGCCAAATGCATGCACCAAAAACATCCAACAAATACATCATAAGATGTATCAATGGATGTTGGCACAGGGGTAGACCTAGGGTTCAACGCTTCAACAACACACCAACAAAACCCTAACTACCAGTCCTTTTGGCAACACCTGTGAAGCAGATGCAGTCTCACCCGAGGTAGAGGTAGGGGGTTACAGGACTCAAGTGTCTGTAACTAAGCTGGGACACAGATATGTGAATATAACACTTTGCAAAATACTTAGGAGCAACACACATTAGTTCATTAGTTTTATTCACATCGCAGATCAAACCCTAAGTACAAATCAGCACAGTAACAATGATAAAATATACATCACACTTATAAACATAAGTCATATCTATCACACTCAACATAGACGAAGCACTAAGCATTCATATATCTATCTATCATTCATAACATTTATTGCACTAAGCAAATCCACAAAATAAACATTATAGCACAAAGAAAACCATCAATGCGATATTTGTGTGGTTCACCCCAGTGTGGGGCTACATCCACCAATGACTTCTTCTTATTTATTAGTCTTTTTCAATATCTTACATTTGTCTGCTCCTATGCACTAATCAACAGAGCCAAGCTTCACACTAGACATGTGATCTTCACAATGCGCACCAGATCCACCTTCCCCAAAACCAGGTCAAGGCATAGAGCAACTCCTCTATCAAGCACAGAGCCTTACATACATGTTATGTTGCACAAAGCAACTCAAAACTACTTGCCTCTAGCACTTAGCTACTAACTTAGCACATATCTACTTACACTGCTTTTCTTCTACATTACATTCCTTCTTATTTATACTTTTACATTTATAGAAAGGCCTAAACATGGGTAAACCCATGGGCCGACATCCCATAACCCACTACATAAACCCTAATGAACCCCATGTTGGGTCCACAAGCCCACAAAATAAGTGAGATCCCGTGATCTCAGCTCCTCCTAGGCACTCCATCTTCGACCACAATGTCAAAGTCCCAAAAGTGGTCAATCCCGACCAATGTTTCCTCAAAACTTGGTCGAGGGCCAACAGGCCCCCAACACTCACCTGTGACTCATCTCAACTCACTCAGCTCTGGGCAGTGCTGCTTCGAATTCCTTGAGCTTGGCACGAGCTGCCTCGACTTACTGCTTCGCTTAAGCCTCCTGCTCATCAAACTCCTAGATCATTTTCACTATAACAGACCCTTCCAGGCATTGTTCCACTGTCGCAACTACTTGGTCTAGTTGTGATCCTTTCCCTTCCATTCGAAACATCTCTCTAACGGTTGGGGTGCCTCCAACGATCATATAGCTTCGTCGGGTCGAAGTCACATTCTGCGTGGTTCTGTTGTTCCGGCAAGGTTCAGAGCCTTCAAGCCTGCCTCTTGCAAAGTCTTCTCTGGAACTTTCTGTATTTTTTCAAACATGGATTTTTTTTCTTATTGAGCTTCCTTGCCTTCTTTCCTATGATGTGGGTCTCTGGATTCCTCTTTCCATTCTTATTCTTATCTTCTCTTAGCATAGTAGCTTCGCGTTGTTGATGAGATTTTAAAGGGTTCACGGGTAATGCCTCTTCTCTTATTAACTCCAAGGTGGGTATTCTTCTTTCTTCCATGGATAGGTCCTTCAAGCCTTCTTGTGTTCTGTTATCACTACAGGAAACTCTCCTAGTATGTAAGTCAGAGATGCCTGGTAAATTAATCTTTTGGTAATTGTTTTCTCAATAATAAGTGTGGGTTTGGATCAAGTCGGATGATTGAATCATTTCTCACTCAAAACATGCATGAACACATTTAGATGGATAAGGCTTTCAACCACAAATGTTCAGAGAGTTTACAAATAAAGAGATGTATGGATAAATAATTATTATATCAGCGGAATCACATATAAAGCCTATATGAATGGCCAATTACAATAATCACAGGAATACTTGCAAAGTTTAACTTATGAATGCAATGCTAAGATGACAATTATCGAGCATAAACAAGCATAACAGCATGAATATAATATCCAGGTGCAAGTACAGAATAGATAAAAAGATGAAATCTGAACAAGTTATGGCAAAAGAAGCTTGTATTACTTAATATGAAAATGAGAAGTTTGAGTACATAATATGAAAAAAGTCTCCAAATTCAAACCCTTAGTTCCTCTTCTACCTTTAGCTTTATAGCTTTACAATGTAGTTTTGAGATCCTAAAAGCATGGATCAAATATGCTAAAGATAGAAAGTCAAAATTCATTTTGCAAAAGATAAGGAATGATCCTCAAAATGAGGTCAATCCCATATTTCATGGTCTTCATATCTTGTAGAGTCCTTGTGCAGTGCAGAATAGCCTTCCAAGGATGAGTGATGACTCTTCCAAGATATACAATTTGAATTTGCTGAGGTGTGCAAAAAATCCAATTTGTTGCCACCAAAATAGGTGCCAAAACCAACTTGGCTACCTTTTCTAATCCTTATGCACCAAAAATGGATCTTGAAACTGAATCTATAATTCATCATCTATCCATCATGAGTGTTTTTAAATGATTTGGATCAGAAAAACTTCGATCTGTGCAAAATTTCACCCAATCTGGCCAGTGACAGGTTTCGATGGTTAACACAGTTGGATTTTGGGTCATTAACTGCCGAAAGATCTACTTTCGGTGGTTAATGAACAGTCGTCTTGTTCGCCTAAACCACCGAAAGTTTAGCTTTCACCAAAATTTAAAAATTGCAAAATTGAAATACCTTGTTGATTTGTTGAAGGTTCAAGGTCCTTTGGTGATGCTTCTCCTCTTTGTGCAGGGCTAGAAACCTCCATCAGTTTAAGTCTCTGAGCCCATGTCAGCTTGCAGTGCACCTAGCTCACCCATTAATTCATCCTCATCAATGTCATCGGGCATACTATAACTTCTCTCAAGTAAGTCTTGGATTTCAGAACTTATGTTCATTAAATTCATCATCACATTCTGCATATTTTTAATTATAGCAGGCAGGCCTAACTGTTATGGATGGGTTTGGTTGCAATGTTTTCTCTTCTTCAAGGAACAAATCCTCTAGGCCTTTTCAAAGATACATTAGCTGGTGAGTTGGATATTGTTGCTGCAATTGTGAAATGCCTTGATGTTGTTTTGGTGTTTGTTGTTCAAACTGATGTGACCTCTGTTGTTGTTGTTTATGAAGATGCAAATGGTTTTCCTGAATCACAACAGTAGGTGGAAGATGCTGAAAATGTTCATGATTATGTATAGGAGTTGATGGATGACTACTCTTTTGAAAATTCATATCTGGCTGAGTGTCTGCATGTGGCAATGGCTGATTCCAAGTAATAGCTTGCAAGGCCTTGCATATCAATCTCATTATCAAAGTGACCAATGTTACAAACAATGGCGTTGTTCTTCATTTTCCTCATATGATCAACTTAAAGATATCCTTATAACCAATGGTTGTCACAAAGATATCAGTAGAGCTAACTACATCTTCTAGGGTGAGAACAGGAAGACCTTCCATAAAAGCTTGGAGGGCACAGATAAGATCAATATCTGTAATAATGACTTTAGCTCCAACAACCTTCATGGCTGTGGCACAACCCTTGCCAACATTTCTGTACCCATACACAACAACAACCTTTCCAGCAATCATGACTTCCGTATTCTTTGGAATTTCATCGTGGCCTGATGCCTTCCATATACTCTGCGCAGTAAAACCCTTGGCAATTAGCTGACACCTCCTTAGCACCTGTAACGCACAGCTTTGTACAACAAGTCGACAACAATTTGTTTTCATTTAAGAAACTCTTCTTTGCAAAATCTTCGTTACTTCCTCACCATGACTCGAGCTTTGGCCTGTGGTAGATACTAACCCGTGGCTTGTATTGATGACAGGTGTTGATTTGTAGGATGAAGGACTAAGGTTAGTGCTCAATACTTGGATTCATAGTTACGTGGTTGGCTAGTGATCTTATGAGCAGTTAATAACCTCTGTCTTACAAATCGACCAGCAACTCGACACATGTGCATAATTTTCATCTCTGATTCTTCCTCCTTAACACCTGAAAATACCCTTTGTGATCTCTTCTTGCGGGATTTTTGACATCTTTGCTCTTCTGTCATGACTTTTTCCTTAGACTTTATCAAATACTCAGCTATCAAATGACACCTGTGCATTCAAGGTTAAGTAGTGGCATTCGATGGTATATCGAAGACACCTGGGACTTCACTTCTAGGCATTGGTAGATAACTTTTAGAACTGTATATTTATATATATGCTTAATGTTGAATCCAATATAAACTAGGAATTTAGAATATACAGGTTTCATAAATACCAAAGCTTACAATGTGTTCGCTTAAAACTTGACTAGTGTTGTGGCTTTGGTCGGTATGGTAGTTTGTTCGATTTCCAAAATTTAGGATAAAAGTTGCTCACTAAAGCACACACACACCACAGTTATTTTGGAAAGATTTCAAACAAAAAAATATATGTATATATATTTTTGTTTGAAAACCTAAAAAGATAAAAAAACTTAGAAATTTAACCTAAATGACAGTTTATTGTCAATATTTTTGGAGTACAGGTCAGAAGAGAGAATCACAAGAGTCTCGGGCAAGAATGATCAATGGAAACTTGATGGGAAATTGAAGATATGGATAAAGGCAAATGAGTGAAGACATTGACAAATTAAGCAAGAACGAATGCAAGTGCTTCAAAATTTACCAAACCATTTTTAGTGCTAACAACTGGCTCCAAATGGGATGGAGACCTCCCTATGAGGATCCAAGAACCTAGTAGTTCTAGTTGCCTTGTCCATTGGGCTATGGAGTCAAATATCTTGTGCAACTGATTCCCTTAAAACTTGTAGTCTGCTCTGCTTATTAAAAACCAACCAATCACTAAAAACATTCTATTTGCTCAAATGACAAGCTTATTCTTTTGACTACTTTTGCACTAACCATTGTACTGATGCTTAATCAAGTAAACTCATGCTTCCAATGAAGCCATGTCAGAAAATGATTCATTGAACCTATTCTTGATCTTGGCCCCAAAAATAAAGGAATGTACATTGAACAGGAAAGTGGTTTGAAGAGATTATAAATCTGACTTTCATCTGACGAAAATATTTTAACATATATGCTTCTCATAACTTCAAGATAATCAGCAACAGGATCATAAAAACCACAAAGAAATACCTCTTCTTGATGCTGTCCCAAATGACTGAAATGTTGTTGTTGGCTGCCTTTATTGATCTTGAGGTTGAATATAGGTTGTTGGACCTCTGCTGGAGAAACATGCATGATCAACTGTTGATCTAAACTTTTATGCTCATCATCTTCCTCTTCATTTCTGCTGCAAATCCCCTTTGTCTGCAAAACTGAAAGTTGATGGCTGCCCTTAGTATTTACTGCAGATCCAAAACTATCACCTGCTGATATGTCAATCTGTTGATTATCTTTCGGGTTTTCAAAAGAGACAATCTGATCTTCCTAACACTCTAAGTCAACAGATGCATTTGGTACAATGTCAAAAGCAACACCATGGTTTTCATAATGTGGATCAGCAATCCCTCGATTACAATAAGAGATATCTTCAACTGATGTATCTCCTTTTTCTTTGACATCAAAATATTCGAAAGGGACATGTTGATCTTCATGATTATTTAAAACAATAGATACATCTAAAATAATGTCAGATCTTTCTGTATCACTGCTATCATAATCAATATTATTGAATGTCTTTTGATCTTCATGAAAAATACTATCTTCTGCAATAGATGCTTTATCACAAAACTGATTTTCATGACTATCAGAATGTTTATGAAGCAAAGAAAACTCATTACAACATTCTTCAAAAAGATGTTCAGCTGGAAAATAGTCTTTACAAAACAAATTGAAAGCAGCATGAAAATCTGCCAAAGAGCTGATAATGGCAATAGGAAGAGACCAACACCAATCACGAGCAATTCGCTCTAATGAAAAACTGAAAATTCGGATCTAAACATCCTCATGCATGACTTGCAACCGATGCATGCAATCATGAAAATCTAGCAAATGCTCAGCTAGTATTTCCCATTCTTCTCCTCAAAATCTAGGAATGCTTCTTTCCCATTCATCTCTACTAGGTACTGGATTAGGGAAACCAACAATCTTTGAAAAATCACAGAAGGCATACCTCTTAGCTAAGATCTTGTTCATTTCGTACCAGTGGGGTCGCCAATAGATTTCAGAACAATGGAGTCACCACTCAATCCATCCTTCATGGAGTCGCCACTGAATTTATCTGTCATGGAGTCGACAGATAGAAGATTACAACCGAAAATATGTCCAGAATTTTTCTATCATCAAAGTTGGATCTTGTCGTCTCCCAGGGAAGCTGAGCTTTAGTTTCCTCTCCTTGGCAATGACACAAATTTATTATCACTCCAGGAAACTCTATTAGGCTGTAAGTCAGAGATGCCTAGTAACTTAATATTTTGGTAACTGTTTTCTCAATAATAAGTGTGGGTTTGGATCAAGTCGGATGATTGAATCATTTCTCACTCAAAACATGCATGAACACATTTAGATGGACAAGGCTTTCAACCACAAATGTTCAGAGAGTTTACAAATAAAGATATGTATGGAGAAATAATTATTATATCATCAAAATCACATATAAAGACTATATGAATGGCCAATTATAATAATCACAGGAATACTTGCAAAGTTTAACTTATGAATGCAATGATAAGATGACAATTATCAGGCATAAACAAGCATAACAGCATGAATATAATATCCAAGTGCAAGTACAGAATAGATAAGAGGATGAAATCTGAACAAGTTATGGAAAAAGAAGCTTGTATTACTTAATATGAAAATGAGAAGTTTGAGTACATAATATGAAAAAAAGTCTCCAAAGTCGAACCCTTAGTTCCTCCTCTACCTTTAGCTTTATAGCTTTATAATGTAGTTTTGAGATCCTAAAAGCATGCATCAAATATGCTAAAGATAGAAAGTCAAAATTCAGTTTGCAAAAGATAAGGAATGGTCCTCAAAATGAGGTCAATCCCATATTTCATGGTCTTCATATCTTGTAGAGTCCTTGTGCAGTGCAGAATAGCCTTCCAAGGCTGAGTGATGACTCTTCCAGGAGATACAATTCGAATTTGTTGAGGTGTGCAAAAAATCCAATTTGTTGCCACCAAAATAGGTGCCAAAACCAACTTGGCTACCTTTTCTAATCCTTATGCACCAAAAATTGATCTTGAAACTAAATCTATAATTCATCATCTATCCATCACGAGTGTTTTTTAATGATTTGGATCGGAAAAACTTCAATTTGTGCAAAATTTCATCCAATCTGGCCAATGACAGGTTTCGGTGGTTAAGACAGCTAGATTTTGGGTCATTAACTGCGGAAAGCTTTGCTTTTGGTGGTTAATGAACAATCGTCTTGTTCGCCTAAACCACCGAAATTTTAGCTTTCACCAAAATTGCAAAATTGAAATACCTTGTTGATTTGCTGAAGGTTCAAGGTCCTTTTGGTGATGCTTCTCCTCTTTGTGCAGGGCTGGAAACCTCCATCAATTTAAGTCTCTAAGCCCATGTCAGCTTGCAGTGCATCTAGCTCACCCATTAATTCATCCTCGTCAATGTCATCAGGCATACTATAGCTTCTCTCAAGTGAGTCTTGGATTTCAGGACTTATGTTCATTAAATTCATCATCATATTCTGCATATTTTTAATTATAGCAGGTAGGCCTGACTGTTATGGATGGGTTTGGTTGCAATGTTTTCTCTTCTTCAAGGAACAAATCCTCTAGGCCTTTTCAAAGATACATTAGCTGGTGAGTTGGATATTGTTGCTGCAATTGTGAAATGCCTTGATGTCGTTTTGGTGTCTATTGTTCAAACTGATGTGACCTCTGTTGTTGTTGTTTATGAAGCTGCAAATGGTGTTCCTGAATCACAATAGTAGGTGGAAGATGCTGAAAATGTTCATGATTATGTACAGGAGTTGATGGATGACTACTCTTCTACTAATTCATATCTGGTTGAGTGTCTAGATGTTGCAATGGCTGATTCAAAGTAATAGCTTGCAAGGCCTTGCATATCAATCTCATTGTCAAAGTGACCAATGTTACAAACAATGGCATTGTTCTTCATTTTCCTCATATGATCAACTTAAAGATATCCTTATAACCAATGGTTGTCACAAAGATATCAGCAGAGCTAACTACATCTTCTAGGGTGAGAACAGGAAGACCTTCCATAAGAGCTTAGAGGGCACAGATAAGATCAATCTCTGTAATAATGACCTTAGCTCCAACAACCTTCATGGCTGCGGCACAACCCTTGCCAACATTTCCATACCCATACACAACAACAACCTTTCCAACAATCATGACCTCTGTATTCTTTGGAATTTCATCGTGGCTTGATGCCTTCCATATACTCTTCGCAGTAAAACCCTTGGCAATTAGCTGACACCTCCTTAGCACCTCTAACACATAGCTTTGTACAACAGGTCAACAACAATTTGTTTTCATATAACAAACTCTTCTTTGCAAAATCTTCGTGACTTCCTCACCATGACTCAAGATTTGGCCGGTGGTAGATACTAACCTGTGGCTCGTATTGATGACAGGTGTTGACTTGTAGGATGAAGGACTGAGGTTGGTGCTCAATACTTGGATTCGTAGTTACGTGGATGGCTAGTGATCTTATGAGCAGTTAATAACCTTTGTCTTACAAATCGAGCAACAACTCGACACCTGTGCATAATTTTTATCTCTGATTCTTTCTCCTTAATGCCTAAAAATACCCTTTGTGATCTCTTCTTGCAGGATTTTTGACATCCTTGCTCTTCTGTCATGACTTTTTCCTTAGACTTTATCAAATACTCAGCTATCAAATGACACCTACGCATTCAAGGTTAAGTAGTGGCATTCGATGGTATATCGAAGACACCTGGGACTTAAATTTTGGGCACTGGCAGATAACTTTTATAACTGTATATTTATATATATGCTTAATGTTGAATCTGATATAAACTAGAAATTTAGAATATACAGGTTTCATAAATACCAAAGCTTACAATGTTTTTGCTTAAAACTTGACTTTTGTTGTGGCTTTGGTCGGTGTGGCAGGTTTGGTCGATTTCCAAAATTTAGGATAAAAGTTGCTCACTAAAGCACACACACACCACAGTTATTTTGGAAAGATTTCAAACAAATATATATATATATATATATATATATATTTGTTTGACAACTAAAAAGATAAAAAAAAACTTAGAAATTTATCATAAATGACAATTTATTGTCAATATTTTTGGAGTGCAGGTCAGAAGAGAGAATCACAAGAGTCTCGGCCAAGAATGATCAATGGAAACTTGATGGGAAATTGAAGATATGGATAAAAGCAAATGAGCGAAGACATTGACAAATTAAGCAAGAACGAATGCAAGTGCTTCAAAATTTACCAAACCATTTTTAGTACTAACAATTGGCTCCAACTGGGATGGAGACCTCAATGTGAGGCTCCAAGAACCTAGTAGTTCCAGTTGCCTTGTCCATTGGGCTATGGAGTCAAATATCTTGTGCAACTGATTCCCTTAAAACATGCAGCCTGCTCTGCTTATTAAAAACCAACCAATCACTAAAAAGAATCTATCTGCTCATATGACAAGCTTATTCTTTTGCCTACTTCTGCACTAACCATTGTACTGATGCTTAATCAAGTAAACTCATGCTTCCAATGAAGCCATGTCAGACAATGATTCACTGAACCTATTCTTGATCTTGACCCATTCTGGAAAGTGGTTTGAAGAGATGATAAAGCCGACTTTCATGTGACGGAAATATTTTAACATATATGTTTCTCATAAATTCAAGATAATCAGCAACGAGATCATAAAAACCACAAAGAAATACCTCTTCTTGATGCTATCCCAAATGACTAAAATGTTGTTGTTGGCTGCCTTTATTGATCTCGAGGTTGAATATAGGTTGTTGGACCTCTGTTGGAGAAACATGCATGATCAATTGTTGATCTAAACTTTTATGCTCATCATCTTCCTCTTCATTTCTGCTGCAAATCCCCTTTGTCTGCAAAACTGAAAGTTGATGGCTGCCCTTAGTATTTACTGTAGATCTGAAACTATTGCCTGTTGATATGTCAATCTGCTGATTATCTTTCGGGTTTTCAAAAGAGACAATCCGATCTTCCTAACACCCTAAGTCAACAGATGCATTTGGTACAATGTCAAAAGCATCACCATGGTTTTCATAATGTGGATCAGCAATCCCTCGATTACAATAAGATATATCTTCAGCTAATGTATCTCCCTATTCTTTGACATCAGAATATTTGAAAGGGACATGTTGATCTTCATAATTATTTAAAACAATAGATACATCTAAAATAATGTCAGATGTTTCTGTATCACTGCTATCATAATCAATATTATTGAATGTCTTTTGATCGTCATGAAAAATACTATCTTCTCCAATAGATGCTTTATCACAAAACTGATTTTCATGACTATGAGAATCTTTATGAAAAGAAGAAAACTCATTACAACATTCTTCAAAAAGATGTTCAGCTGAAAAATAGTCTTTACAAAACGAATTGAAAGCAGCATGAAAATCTTCCAAAGAGCTGATACTGGCAATAGGAAGAGACTGCCACCAATCACGAGCAATTCCCTCTAATGAAAAACTGAAAAGTCGGATCTGAACATCCTTATGCACAACTTACAACCGATGCATGCAATCATGAAAATCCAGCAAATGCCTAGCTGGTATTTCCCATTCTTCTCCTCGAAATCTGGGAATGCTTCTTTCCCATTCATCTCTACTAGATACTGGATTAGGGAAACCAACAATCTTTGAAAAATCACAGAAGGCATACCTCTTAGCTAAGATCTTGTTCATTTCGTACCAGTGGGGTCGCCAACAGATTTCAGAACAATGGAGTCACCACTGCATCCGTCCTTCATGGAGTCACCACTGAATATGTCCGTCATGGAGTCACCAGATAGAAGATTACAACCGAAAATATGTCCAGAATTTGTCTATCATCAAAGTTGGATCTTGTCGTCTCCCAAGGAAGCTGAGCTTCAGTCTCCTCTCCCCGGCAACGACGCCAATTTGTTATCACTCCAGGAAACTCTCCTAGGTTGTAAGTCAGAGATGCCTGGTAACTTAATCTTTCGGTAATTGTTTTCTCAATAATAAGTGTGGGTTTGGATCAAGTCGGATGACTGAATCATTTCTCACACAAAACATGCATGAACACATTTAGATGGATAAGGCTTTCAACCACAAATGTTTAGAGAGTTTACAAATAAAGAGATGTATCGAGAAATAATTATTATATCAGTAGAATCACATATAAAGCCTATATGAATGGCCAATTACAATAATCACAGGAACACTTGCAAAGTTTAACTTATGAAGGCAATGATAAGATGACAATTATCGGGCATAAACAAGCATAATAGCATGATTATAATATCCAGGTGCAAGTACAGAATAGATAAGAAGATGAAATCTGAACAAGTTATGGAAAAAGAAGCTTGTATTACTTAATATGAAAATGATAAGTTTGAGTACATAATATGAAAAAAGGTCTCCAAAGTCGAACCCTTAGTTCCTCTTCTACCTTTAGCTTTATAGTTTTACAATGTAGTTTTGATATCCTAAAAGCATGGATCAAATATGCTAAAGATAGAAAGTCAAAATTCAGATTGCAAAAGATAAGGAATGATCCTCAAAATGAGGTCAATCCCATATTTCATGGTCTTCATATCTTGGAGAGTCCTTGTGCACTGCAGAATATCCTTCCAAGGTTGAGTGATGACTCTTCCAAGAGATACAATTTGAATTTGCTGAGGTGTGCAAAGAATCCAATATGTTGCCACCAAAATAGGTGCCAAAACCAACTTGGCTACCTTTTCTAATCCTTATGCACCAAAAATGGATCTTGAAACTGAGTCTATAATTCATCATCTATCCATCATGACTGTTTTTAAATGATTTGGATCGGAAAAACTTCGATCTATGCAAAATTTCACCCAATCTGGCCAGTGACAGGTTTCGGTGGTTAACACAGCTGGATTTTGGGTCATTAACTATCGAAACCTCTTCTTTCGGTGGTTAATGAACAATCGTCTTGTTCGCCTAAACCACCGAAAGTTTAGCTTTCACCAAAATTTCAAAATTGCAAAATTGAAAAACCTTGTTGATTTGCTAAAGGTTCAAGGTCCTTTTGGTGATGCTTCTCCTCTTTGTGCAGGGCTGGAAACCTCCATCAATTTAAGTCTCTGAGCCCATGTCAGCTTGCAATTCATCTAGCTCACCCATTAATTCATCCTCGTCAATGTCATCGGGCATACTATAGCTTCTCTCAAGTGAGTCTTGGATTTCAGAACTTATGTTCATTAAATTCATCATCACATTCTGCATATTTTTAATTATAGCAGGCAAGCCTGACTGTTAGGGATGGGTTTGGTTGCAATGTTTTCTCTTCTTCAAGGAACAAATCCTCTACGCCTTTTCAAAGATACATTAGCTGGTGAGTTGGATACTGTTGCTGCAATTGTGAAATGCCTTGATGTCGTTTTGGTGTCTATTGTTCAAACTGATGTGACCTCTATTGTTGTTGTTTATGAAGCTCCAAATGTTGTTCTTAAATCACAACAGTAGGTGGAAGATGCTGAAAATGTTCATGATTATGTACAGTAGTTGATGGATGACTACTCTTCTGCAAATTCATATCTAGCTGAGTGTCTACATGTGGCAATGGTTGATTCCAAGTAATAGCTTGCAAGGCCTTGCATATCAATCTCATTGTCAAAGTGACCAATGTTACAAACAATGGCGTTGTTCTTCATTTTCCTCATATGATCAACTTAAAGATATCCTCATAACCAATGGTTGTCACAAAGATATCAGCAAAGCTAACTACATCTTCTAGGGTGAGAACAGGAAGACCTTCCATAAGAGCTTGGAGGGCACAGATAAGATCAATCTCTGTATGACCTTAGCTCCAACAACCTTCATGGCTGCGGCACAACCCGTGCCAACATTTCCATACCCATACACAACAGCAACCTTTCCAGCAATCATGACCTCTGTATTCTTTGGAATTTCATCGTGGCCCGATGCCTTCCATATACTCTGCACACTAAAACCCTTGGTAATTAGCTGACACCTCCTTAGCACCTGTAATGCACAACTTTTTACAACAGGTCGACAACAATTTGTTTTCATATAACAAACTCTTCTTTGCAAAGTCTTCGTGACTTCCTCACCATGACTCAAGCTTTGGCCTGTGGTGGATACTAACCTGTGGCTTGTATTGATGACAAGTGTTGACTTGTAGGATGAAGGACTGAGGTTGGTGCTCAATACTCGGATTCATAGTTACGTGGTTGGCTAGTGATCTTTTGAGCAGTTAAGAATTGTTGTCTTACAAATCGAGTAGCAACTCGACACCTGTGCATAATTTTTATCTTTGATTCTTCCTCGTTAACGCCTGAAAATACCCTTTGTGATCTATTCTTGCGGGGTTTTTGACATCTTTTCTCTTCTGTCATGACTTTTTCCTTAGACTTTATCAAATACTCAGCTATCAAATGACACCTACGCATTCAAGGTTAAGTAGTGGCATTTGATGGTATATCGAAGACACCTGGGACTTCAATTCTGGGCACTGGCAGATAACTTTTAGAACTGTATATTTATATATATGCTTAATGTTGAATCTGATATAAACTAGGAATTTAGAATATAAAGGTATCATAAATACCAAAGCGTACAATGTGTTCGCTTAAAACTTGACTTGTGTTGTGGCTTTGGTCGATGTGGTAGGTTTGGTCGATTTCCAAAATTTAGGATAAAAGTTGTTCACTAAATCACACACACACCACAGTTATTTTGGAAAGATTTCAATATATATATATATATTTGTTTGAAAGCCTAAAAAAAAAAAAACTTAGAAATTTAACCTAAATGACATTTTATTGTCAATATTTTTGGAGTGCAGGTCAGAAGAGAGAATCACAAGAGTCTCGGGCAAGAATGATCAATGGAAACTTGATGGGAAATTGAAGATATGGATAAAGGCAAATGAGCGAAGACATTGACAAATTAAGCAAGAACGAATGCAAGTGCTTCAAAATTTACCAAACCATTTTGAGTGCTAACAATTGGCTCCAACTGGGATGGAGACCTCCCTGTGAGGCTCCAGGAACCTAGTAGTTCCAGTTGCCTTGTCCATTGGGCTATGAAGTCAAATATCTTGTGCAACTGATTCCCTCAAAACTTGCAGCCTGCTCTGCTTATTAAAAACCAACCAATCACTAAAAAGAATCTATCTACTCATATGACAAGCTTATTCTTTTGCTTACTTCTGCACTAACCATTGTACTGATGCTTAATCAAGTAAACTCATGCTTCCAATGAAGCCATGTCAGACAATGATTCACTGAACCTGTTCTTGATCTTGACCCCAAAAATAAAAGAATGTACATTGAACACGAAAGTGGTTTGAAGAGATGATAAAGCCGACTTTCATGTGACAGAAATATTTTAGCATATATGTTGCTCATAACTTTAAGATAATCAGCAACGGGATCATAAAAACCACAAAGAAATACCTCTTCTTGATGCTGTCCCAAATGACTGAAATGTTGTTGTTGGCTGCCTTTATTGATCTCGAGGTTGAATATAGGTTGTTGGACCTCTGTTGGAGAAACATGCATGATCAACTGCTGATCTAAACTTTTATGCTCATCATCTTCCTCTTCATTTCTGCCGCAAATCCCCTTTGTCTGCAAAATTGAAAGGTTATGGTTGCCCTTAGTATTTACTGTAGATCCAAAACTATCGCCTGCTGATATGCCAATCTGCTGATTATCTTTTGGGTTTTCAAAAGAGACAATCTGATCTTCATAACACCGTAAGTCAACAGATGCATTTGGTACAATGTCAAAATCATCACCATGGTTTTCATAATGTGGATCAGCAATCCCTCGATTACAATAAGAGATATCTTCAGCTGATGTATCTCCCTTTTCTTTGACATCAGAATATTCAAAAGGGACATGTTGATCTTCATGATTATTTAAAACAATAGATACATCTAAAATAACGTCAGATGTTTCTGTATCACTGCTATCATAATCAATATTATTGAATGTACTCTGATCTTCATGAAAAATACTATCTTTTGCAATAGATGCTTTATCACAAAACAGATTTTCATGACTATTAGAATGTTTATGAAGCGAATAAAACTCATTACAACATTCTTCAAAAAGATGTCCAGCTGGAAAATAGTCTTTACAAAACGAATTGAAAGCAGCATGAAAATCTGCCAAAGAGCTGATACTGGCAATAGGAAGAGACCAGCACCAATCACGAGCAATTCCCTCTAATGAAAAACTGAAAAGCCGGATCTGAACATCCTCATGCACGACTTGCAACCGATGCATGCAATCATGAAAATCCAGCAAATGCTCAGCTGGTATTTCCCATTCTTCTCCTCAAAATCTAGGAATGCTTCTTTCCCATTCATCTCTACTAGGTACTGGATTAGGGAAACCAACAATCTTTGAAAAATCACAGAAGGAATACCTCTTAGCTAAGATCTTGTTCATTTCGTACCAGTGGGGTCGCCAACAGATTTCAGAACAATGGAGTCACCGCTGAATCCATCCTTCATGGAGTCGCCACTGAATCCGTCTGTCATGGAGTCACCAAATAGAATATTACAACCGAAAATATGTCCAGAATTTGTCTATCATCAAAGCTGGATCTTGTCGTCTCCCAGGGAAGCTGAGCTTCAATCTCCTCTCCCCGGCAACGGCGCCAATTTGTTATCACTCCAGGAAACTCTCCTAGGATGTAAGTCAAAGATGCCTGGTAACTTAATCTTTTGGTAACTATTTTCTCAATAATAAGTGTGGGTTTGGATCAAGTTGGATGACTGAATCATTTCTCACTCAAAACATGCATGAACACATTTAGATGGAAAAGGCTTTCAACCACAAATGTTCAGAGAGTTTACAAATAAAGAGATGTATGGAGAAATAATTATTATATCAGCAAAATCACATATAAAGCCTATATGAATGCCCAATTACAATAATCACAGGAATACTTGCAAAGTTTAACTTATGAATGCAATGATAAGATGACAGTTATCGGGCATAAACAAGCATAATAGCATGAATATAATATCCAGGTGCAAGTACAGAATAGATAAGAAGATGAAATCTGAACAAGTTATGGCAAAAGAAGCTTGTATTACTTAATATGAAAATGAGAAGTTTGAGTACATAATATGAAAAAAAGTCTCCAAATTCAAACCCTTAGTTCCTCTTCTACCTTTAGCTTTATAGCTTTACAATGTAGTTTTGAGATCCTAAAAGCATGGATCAAATATGCTAAAGATAGAAAGTCAAATTCAGTTTGCAAAAGATAAGGAATGATCCTCAAAATGAGGTCAATCCCATATTTCATGGTCTTCATATCTTGTAGAGTCCTTGTGCAGTGCAAAATAGCCTTCCAAGGCTGAGTGATGACTCTTCCAAGAGATACAATTCGAATTTGCTGAGGTGTGCAAAAAATCCAATTTGTTGCCACCAAAATAGGTGCCAAAACCAACTTGGCTACCTTTTCTAATCCTTATGCACCAAAAATGGATCTTGAAACTGAATCTATAATTCATCATCTATCCATCACGAGTGTTTTTAAATGATTCGGATCGGAAAAACTTCGATCTGTGCAAAATTTCACCCAATCTAGCCAGTGACAGGTTTTAGTGGTTAACACAGCTGGATTTTGGGTCATTAACTATCGCAAGCTCTTCTTTCGGCGGTTAATGAACATTTGTCTTGTTCGTCTAAACCACTGAAAGTTTAGCTTTCACCAAAATTTCAAAATTGCAAAATTGAAATACCTTGTTGATTTGTTGAAGGTTCAAGGTCCTTTTGGTGATGCTTCTTCTCTTTGTGCAGGGCTAGAAACCTCCATCAGTTTAAGTCTCTGAGCCCATGTCAACTTGCAGTGCATCTAGCTCACCCATTAATTCATCCTCGTCAATGTCATCGGGCATACTATAGCTTCTCTCAAGTGAGTCTTGGATTTCATAACTTATGTTCATTAAATTCATCATCACATTCTGCATATTTTTAATTATAGTGGGCAGGCCTAACTGTTATCGATGGGTTTGGTTGTAATGTTTTCTCTTCTTCAAGGAACAAATCCTCTAGGCCTTTTCGAAGATACATTAGCTGGTGAGTTGGATACTGTTGCTGCAATTGTGAAATGCCTTGATGTCGTTTTGGTGTCTGTTGTTCAAACTGATGTGACCTCTGTTGTTTTTGTTTATGAAGCTACAAATTGTGTTCCTAAATCACAACAGTAGGTTGAAGATGCTGAAAATGTTCATGATTATGTACAGGAGCTGATGGATGACTACTCTTCTGCTAATTCATATCTGGCTAAGTGTCTGCATGTGGTAATGATTGATTCCAAGTAATAGCTTGCAAGGCCTTGCATATCAATCTCATTGTCAAAGTGACCAATGTTACAAACAATGGTGTTGTTCTTCATTTTCCTCATATGATCAACTTAAAGATATCCTTATAACCAATGGCTGTCACAAAGATATCAGCAGAGCTAACTACATCTTCTAGGGTTAGAATAGGAAGACCTTCCATAAGAGCTTGGAGGGAACAGATAAGATCAATCTCTATAATAATGACCTTAGCTCCAGCAACCTTCATGGCTGCGGCACAACCGTTGCCACCATTTCCATACCCATACACAACAGCAACCTTTCCAGCAATCATGACCTCTGTATTCTTTGGAATTTCATCGTGTCCTAATGCCTTCCATATACTCTGCGCAGTCAAACCCTTGGCAGTTAGATGACACCTCCTTAGCACCTGTAAGGCACAGCTTTGTACAACAGGTCGACAACAATTTGTTTTCATATAACAAACTCTTCTTTGCAAAATCTTCATGACTTCCTCACCGTGACTCGAGCTTTGGCCTGTGGTAGATACTAACCAGTGGCTTGTATTGATGACAGGTGTTGACTTGTAGGATGAAGGACTGAGGTTGGTGCTCAATACTCGGATTCATAGTTACGTGGTTGGCTAGTGATCTTATGAGCAGTTAATAACCTCTGTCTTACAAATTGAGCAGCAACTCGACACTTGTGCATAATTTTTATATATGATTCTTCCTCCTTAACGCCTGAAAATACCCTTTATGATCTCTTCTTGCAGGATTTTTGACATCTTTTCTCTTCTATCATGACTTTTGCCTTAGACTTTATCAAATACTCAGCTATCAAATGACACCTGTGCATTCAAGGTTAAGTAGTGGCATTCGATGGTATATCGAAGACACCTGGGACTTCAATTCTGGGCACTGGCAGATAACTTTTAGAGTTGTATATTTATATATATGCTTAATGTTGAATCCGATATAAACTAGGAATTTAGAATACACAGGTTTCATAAATACCAAAGCTTACAATGTGTTCGCTTAAAACTTGACTTGTGTTGTGGCTTTGGTCGGTGTGGTAGGTTTGGTCGATTTCCAAAATTTAGGATAAAAGTTGATCACTAAAGCACACACACACCACAGTTATTTTAGAAAGATTTCAAACA
>ML821465.1:57657-74313 GCA_009831015.1 Picea engelmannii
ATTTATATTACATCTTTTATAACCTTATGCATTTTTAAAACAAATTATGTGTTGTACTACAAACTCTTTAAAAAATGTTTTATTATTTCAAGACCCTCAAACTTTACATAAAAAATTTTATTATCTTATGCATTTTTATAACAAATTTGTAATATAAACTTTTAAAACAATGTTTTATTATTTTAAGATCCTCAAACCCTAAAAAAAAATGCTCTATTATTTTAAAACCTTTAAACTTTACATTATTTTTTTTATTATCTTATGCATTTTTAAAACAAATTATATGTTGTACTATAAACTTTTAAAAAAATGTTTTATTACTTTAAAACCCTCAAACCCTACACTATTTCTTTCTTGACCTCATAATTTTAGAGCTTTGTTGAATTTATTGTTTTTTAAAAAAAAAAAATTAATTTTAAAAAAATTCTAAAAATAATTGCAGCTCATAATTTTAAAACTTTATTGAATTTATTAATTTTAAAAATAAAAAAATTAACCTTAAAAATTTTGTAAAAATAATTCTATATAAGTATAAATTATTCTTTACCATTGTACAATTTTTTCAATATTTTTTTCTCATTAAATATTAAATCGATGTTTTAACACAAAAATATACATTATATTTTATAAAATAAATAAAGAACTATTATTACAAATTGGATTTTCACAATCATACCAAACTTCCATAAATATCAATAAATAAAAGCTATATATTTCAAAAGAAAATTGATTTCTTTGCATTTCATATATTACACCATTTTCACATTAATTATGCAATTACCTAAAATCATCTCACCATTTTCACATTAATTATGCAATTACCTAAAATCATCTCTAGAAGTCAACATATTTTTTTTTTTTAGAACTTCATATTATTAATGTATAACCTAAAATCATCCCTACAAATCTACACATTATTTTTGTTTTTCTCGAACTCCATTATCATTAATATAAAATGAGAAACCATCATTAATTTATACTCACTCACAAACAATTATCATTAAAAAAATTGTTTTCAATGTAAAAAATTGTTTATTTAAGTTTTATAAAAAATTATTAATTTATAAAATGTAATTAAATTTTTTTAAATAAACAATTATAAAAAAAAAAACTATAAATTAAAAAATGTTAAAAAAATAAAATTTATATATATATAACCATGGAGAAAATCCCGGTTGAAGTATAAAACTGTACACCTGAACAACCAGTGCATTACCATCCACATCGAGACAAAACAATTAACTTAAATGTTATAACGTGTCATTTCTCATTGAGATTACAAAGAGGCACACACTAAGTACATTTTTAATAACGAAAAACTAAGACATATATTGCTAGTATTTGGTAATTTTTTAATAATGAAAATAAATTATGAGTAGTATAAATGATAAATAGTTTTAGCACTTTAATTAATATTTAAAAAAACATAATGCAATATTTGATATGTTACACATTTCAAACACTTGTTTGATTTGATTAGTTTTTTGGGTTTCAAAACCTAAAACCTATTTATGTGTGGATCAACATTTCTTTAGATCATGAACATTGATGTAATTGGACTAAGTGATCCAGATTTTATGAGGAGAATGAAATGAATACAGATTATTAAAAGATGTTTAACACAAAATAACAGAGATGGAATGGTGGTGGCTTATCTCTAAGAAGAGATGTGACGGCTGCGCTCATTCACAATAAGATGATTACAATGAGGCTTTGAAGGCCTTTTTACAATAAACACGAATGTCAAAAACCCTAGACATCCAAAAACCTAACCCTAGGAGATGAAGCGCTAAAAGTCATGTGGGCCCCGTTTGGATAAGTTAGTACATCAACTTCTAGAGGTCGTAACTTTTGCATATGATCTTTGTTTTAGACGCACGATAGCTCGTTGGAAAGGTATTGTCGAGGAGATTCATTTTGGGGGCTCAATCGGAGATTTTGGCTATCATTGAGAAGCTCGATCTCGAAAAACCTTCATGTACGCCCTCAAAATGGCCTCAAAAGTTAAAAACTGCTAAAAATAGTAAATTGTCAAAATTGTCAGAAAACTATTTTGAGCGAGTTGGAAAAGGTGGGTAGCCACCAATATCCACTTGGATCACCAAGCCACCACGTTTAATTTTCCAACTATATTATAGTTATTTAGTTATTTCGAATGAATCAAATCTCGAACCAAATTGTANTATATATATATATATATATATATATATATATATATATATATAGAGAGAGAGAGAGAGAGAGAGAGAGAGAGAGAGAGAGAGAGAGAGAGATTTACACATGTGCTCACTCTAAAAGCTCTCCAACATTTGAAGATTGTTGGCGTTCTCATCTCTACTCATCATTTTCTACCCTACATTAGCACTATTGAAACCTACATGAACTTTTATACATTAACCACCACATCCACTTACTACATGTTTGGCATCAAGAGGGAATCAATCAAATTTACATTCAACCTTGATACATGTTCACCTACTTATGACTCTCCTTGCCACCAATCACCAACAAATCCATGTTTCTCCTTGATGGATTATGCATTAAGGTTAATCACTGAGTGCCCCTCCAAGGTTGTCATCGTTCTCTCTAGAGACAATTGGTAGGGATAGAAATGTAACCCCTTATGGACCACCAATAAATTATTTTAAATGACCAAATTTAGTTTACATATAGAGATCTTGAGATTTTATCAATAAAAATTAAACCAATAACCTTATATATATATAATTTTTCAAGAATTATACCTCATAATCATTTTAAAAAAATAACCAACATTTGAAATTTGAAAAGTAGTGACATTCTCATCTAGAATCATCATTTCCTACTTTTAAAAAACCGACATAAACTTTTCTACATTTGCCACCACACCCACAAACCACATGAATGATATCAAGAGACTCTTAAAAAAACTCCAACATTTTAAAAGTAGTGGCATTCTCATCTCTAATCATCATTTCCTATTGCAACCTACATGAACTTTTCAACATTAACCATCACATCCACAAACCACATGAATGACATCAAGAAGGAATCAATCTGACTCATCCAACCTTGATAGCTCTTCACCTACCTATGCCTCTATAGGCCACCACTCACCAACAAATGCACATTTCTCCTTTTTAGTTGACTCTTCATGCATTAAAGTTAATCACCCATAGATCCTCCAACGTCGTCATTATTCTCTAGACTAGACATAGAGAGAATCCACACTCTTTAATATATAGTGTCAACTACCACTAACCAACAAATCCACGTTTCTCCTTTTTAGTTTATTGGCTCATACATTAAGCTTAATCACCCACAACGCCTCCAAAGTTGTAATTCTTATCGAGATTAGACTCAAACAAAAATACTTAAACGTTTGGAACCATGAACTCGCCTCACATTCGGTACACTATAATACTAACGATTGCCCGCCTCCGTCTCCTCGATTTGTGGCATTAAGTAGAAAGTCTTGTCCAGAGCGACAACAAAACCACGGTGATTATACCACGTGAATTATATATATATATATAATTAATTATAATTAAGAAAAATATTTATTTTTAATAGTAATTAAAAATATATATATATTATAAAAATTTAACAAAGTTAACCATAAAATCAAAATCAAAATATAGAATCAAAATTTTCAACAAAATCCAAAATGAAACCACTCATTTCTTACATATAATTATTAAACTCCAGTGTTTTTTAAATATAAATATAATAAAAATACCCTCTACCAAACATGTAGTTTAACAAAAAAATCATAGTGACATGGTCTGAATTTGGTTTTTGTTCGTTGATACATTGCTTCCAGCTTTTATATATATATAATTATTTATATTACATAAAGTCTTAGTCAAAACTGTTGAATATAATTAAATATTCTACATTACTGATGAATATTATAAAGTTTACAATTTAATATTTTTTTAAATTAAAAAGTTCGCTGCAGTGCAGCACACCTAAGCCAAGTATATTTTTCTTGAAATTGAATAAAAATGTTTTAATGATGACGAGGATGAAGATGAGTATATTTTTCTTGATATTGAATAAAAATGTTAATGGCGACGAAGATGAGATATGATATATTTTACCTCCGTTTTTATGAATAAGTTAATTATTAAGCATTTTTAAACTGATTATTTATAAAATAAAATAAAACAATTAGACACTCCATTTGAAACAATCATTGGATTTTAAGTGGATTGCGACTTTCTGTTTATGCTGCATCACGAAGCTTCTTTAACAAAGTAGTTGAGAACAGTTCAAAGTAAACAACCAGCAAATGGTTGAACGATCGCCACAGAGGCGTAAACGTCAAATCCAAACCGGTCCACACCACTTTTAATTTTAATGGTGGCAAAATGTTTTGATACTTAGGTACTGATTTCACGTGCTACTTACCCGTCTCTCCATGCTTTCCTCTACCATTCTCATGCTTTCACAGCCCCGGAGTGAACAGCAGTTCACTGAGATCCCTCTTGCAAATAGCAAAATGTTCATTCCATCTTACAAATAAGAAAAAGATCCCAACTACCCTGCACATGCATCTACCCAATGACAAGTGGAAAGCTCATGATTCACAGTTTTGAAAAATTATGGGTACAATCTCCAATCTATTTATACCAGAGTCTCCACCACATCACTGCACTGCACACCGCACTTTTCCCATTCATTGCTCTCCTCGTTTTCGAAGGATACCTGAATTCTAGTTTCTAATTATCATGGCACCAGCGCGAGTGGAGAGCCTGGCAATGAGCGGCCTGGCCGCCATTCCTGCCGAGTACGTGAGACCCCTGGAAGAGAGACCCACCGAGTGCGTTCTCAAAGTGAAAAGAGTGGAAGACGAAGGCCCGCAGATTCCAGTGGTAGACGTTGCCGGATGGGATTCTGCGGACGAAGGGATCAAGAAAGAGATCAGGCGTCAGGTGGCGAAGGCGAGCAGAGAGTGGGGTGTCATGCAACTGCTGAACCACGGCATATCTGAGACTCTGATAGAGCGACTTCAGGCAGCAGGGAAGGCCTTCTTCGACCTCCCCGTTGAGGAGAAAGAGAAGTATGCGAACGACCACGCAGCGGGGAAGATAGCCGGCTATGGCTCCAAGCTCGCCAACAACGCCAGCGGTCAGCTCGAATGGGAGGATTACTATTTCCACCTCCTCTGGCCTGAACAACGCCGAGACATGACCACCTGGCCCAAACATCCCCAAGAATACATGTATATATATCTCTTCTCAGTTACTTCTTTTTACGGATTCTTATACACTAATTCATCAGTAATTAATTCATATATATGTATATATTGCAGCGAGGTGACAGACGCCTACGGTCGGGAGATACGGAAGCTTGTGACCAAAATCCTGGGGACGCTTTCGTCGGATCTGGGCGTGGAGGAAGAGAGAATGGAGCGCGTGCTCGGCGGTGAAAACCTGGAAATGCAATTGAAAATAAATTACTATCCCCGCTGTCCACAACCAGAGCTCGCTCTCGGAGTGGAGGCCCACACCGACATCAGCGCACTGACATTCCTTCTGCATAATATGGTGCCCGGCCTTCAGCTCTTCTATGAGGGCAAATGGGTTACGGCCAAATGTATTCCCGGCGCCCTCATTGTACACATTGGTGACCAAGTCGAGGTACGCCGGTCATCCAATTTTTTCACTAATCATTTCATTGTTGATCAAATCTGGCAATTAATGTTTAATTGCCACTGATCAGATATTGAGCAACGGGAAATTCACGAGCGGGCTGCACAGAGGACTGGTGAACAAAGAGAAGGTGAGGATTTCGTGGGCAGTGTTCTGCGATCCACCAAAAGATGCCCTGATCGGACCAATGAAGGAGGTGGTGGACGAGAAGAATCCTCCATTGTTTCCGGCGAAGACCTTCAAAGAGCACACCGATCATAAGCTCTTCAAGAAGGCCCAGGCCCAGGCTGAGGCCCAAGCCGCCAAAAAAGTCGAGGAGTCAACTTGAAGACCCACTTGTGTTGGGTGGAGCTCAGCCAACCAACGCCATTCTCTACTCTATTTTTGAGTCGATTGAATTAGAGAAAATATATTAAAGATTGAAAATTTGTCATCATTAGAAATGAATAGTTGTCAGTATCCAAATATAAGTGTGTTTCCAAAATGCTTCGGAGCAGCATATCTTAATATATATATAAACGGATAAATTGTTGTACGTGATTGGATTTGATATGTAATTTTCAGTTTCAATTATGTGTTATTCGTAACGTATTTATTTGAAATTTGAATTCATTAATTTCATCCCATGTACATTTGTTTTAATTCAAAAGGTATGAGTTCACATCTATGATATGTTTTATTTTTGTTTTCCTATTAATTTATTTTTTATATTTTAATTTATAACTTTGTAATTACATATTGATATGGGGTTTGGTTAAAGGTTTTAGTTTTTTAGTTTTTTTTGTCGGAATTAGGTTATGTAAATTTGGATAAAATCTCTATTTTCTGTTGTTTAAATTGCATTTCTAAATGTATAAATGGATTCAACATACTGAAAAATTTAATCACTTAAATCTGTAGATCCAATCATTCATCACCAAATTTCTAACAAAATCAAACTGAAAAAATTACCTAAAAAAAATACACTGCATTTATATCTCTATATATTGAAATATAAAATACAAGGCATCACATTTAAATATAATTCATTTATATTGAAATCTAAATCTAAGTATATTTTTACAATAATTATTCTAGTGTTTCTGTACAATAATTATATAATGAAATAAGGTATTTTACAATATGTGGATGTGGATAATACAATTATTGTGATTGGATATGCATGAGGAGTATAATTGATTAAAATAATAAATATATTTGGAGGAGTTTTAAAACATTGAATTATATTTTAAATTTCAAATATTTAAAAATATTAGAATATTTAAATTATATTTTAAAGTCTAACATTGGTTAGTGTAATTGGTTTGGAAGGACTTCGTTTCGTTTATAAGGTGACCTTGGGAAAAAAAAAATATTTTAAATACTTTTATTTTTTAAAAGTAAAAATGAACGTGTTCTTTAAAATCTTAATATGAAGAAAAATTATATAATCACATGATATTCTCACGAGTTTTATTTTGAAAAATTTATTTCAAGAAGTTTACTTGAATTTTATATTTTTAAAATATTTAAAAGTATTATAACATTTAAATTATATTTTATATTTTGAATATTTAAAAATATTTGTTTCTAAAAAGTGAATATGAAAGTATTTTAAAATAGTAAAGTAGATTTAGGAGTTAAAAACATTTGTTTTTTTCTTGAAGGTTATAAGTAATTAATGTAAGAATATTTTTTTTAAAGAGTTTAAGGATCAAACTCTTAAAAGAAAAAAGGTAAAAAGGATAATGCAAATTTAAATTAAATTAGCAATTGTATTAATAAATTTAAGTAATAAAAACAATGTCATTTTTTTTCACATTCCATCCATATTAATGGATTATTAAGGGATCAAGCTTGAAAGGCAAAGTTATATTTTATTTTGAAGGGTTGTAATCTATTCAACCCTTCTATGTTTACAATTTAAAGTACATTGTCATTTTCATTTCAAAATGGAAAAACTTTAGCCCCATCACTGTAGAATAGTTAGTGATGGAGTGTTATGTTAAGACACTTTGTTATATGAAGTCACTAGATCGAAACCCTCGACTTACCTTGTGTGCCACGTGAGAACCTGCATCGACATGCCTAGAGGTTATAGTGGTACCATTCGGATAACACGATCATGTGTCATGCGAGTACGTGTTCGACTAGTTGTTGATTCCGCCAGTTACAAAAACTTTGTCAATTCCCACTAGCTCAATCGATTAAGGCATGGGTTTCGTTTGCTAGGAAACTCGAGTTCAATACCCTTAAGGTGTGTTTTCTCGGGAGGAGACACCCAAAAATCCAACCATGTTAATGTTATAAAAACATGATCGTTGAACAATAAAATAAAACAAATGTAGAAATAAAACACAGAAGATACACAATACTATAGAGACACAGATATGCGTGGTTCACCCAGTGTGGGCTACGTCCACCAGAGAAATTGTCAGGTCCTTCCTTTTTATTATCCAACAAAATGAAAGGATACAACCTACAACACACACACTGTAAATTCCTCTTCTTTCTCTCACAGTATCCTCTTTCAAAATACAATATTCTCAATGATACACAACCACAATAAAATTCCCTCATAAAGATGGTTTCCTTCTAGGGAAAAAAACCCTAACATAACTTTTACCATCAAATTTGCAACCTTATAATGAACGGTCCATATTTACTATGAAATTACAATATACATTTACAAGGAAAATTTTCCTTCGGGGCCCCACTTGCCCCCAGACCCCCCAGTCGGGGGGATGATTCCCCCAGACCCCAGAGGGGGGGAAATCCCCCCCTGTAAACCCCCTGCGTGAAGGGGTGAAAAATATTTCGGGCTGTACAGTCTTCATGGGGTATAAACACGGCTAAAAGCAAAGACCTATGAAACATGAAGATAATCAAGCTCCACAACCAACAATCTCCCACTTGGAGACTGATCCCTAACAACTCCACTGTTGTTGTACCTGTTGGACTATACTCCACCTTGGACCTGGAAAATTTCTCATCTTCACCTTCATGCTTAAAGACCAACTGAAACTGAGCAGGAACTCAGTTTCTCCCTAGTTACTCCTTTTGTTAACATGTCTATAGGATTCTGGCTAGTATGTATCTTTTCCAACTTCAAATGTCCATCTTCCAAGACATATCATATGAAATGATACCCGAGTTGTATATGCTTAGTCTTTGAATGGAAGGTTGAGTTCTTTGCAAGGTGAATTGAACTCTCACTGTCACAATACAACCTGCTATTCTCCTTCTTCTTTCCCAAATCCTCCATAAACCTCTGTAACCAAATAATCTCTTTACTAGTGTCTGTAGCAGCAACATTTTATGCCTTTGTTGTTGAAAGTGCAACAACCTTTTGCAATTTTGAAATCCAACTTACGGTTGTTCCGCCTAAAGTAAAAACCTACCTTGTGGTGCTCCTCCTACTATCTTTATCACCTGCCATATCTGAATCAACATATCCCTGTAGAACAGTGCGTGAACCTCCAAAACATAATGCATGAGTAGCAGTACCTCTCAAATACCTGAGAATCCACTTTACTGCCTCCCAATTTTCTTTACCCAGATTGTTCATATACCTGCTCATAACTCCCACTGCATGTGCAATATCTGGACTTGTGCAAACCATTGCATACATCAAGTTGCCAATTGTTGATGAATAAGGGACCCTGGACATGTATTATATCTCCTCCTGTGTCTTGGGACACATTTCCTTGGTTAATTTGAAATGGCTAGCCAAAGGTGTACTAACAGTTTTTTCATTCTTCATTATAAACCTCTCCAACACCTTCTCTATGTACTCACCCTGAGACAATGTCAAATTGTGATTTTTCTTATCTCTTATTATTCTCATACCAAGGATTTTCTTTGCAACACCCAAATCCTTCACCGCAAATGAATTAGCTAATTTCTTCTTGAGCACATTTATATCTTGCATATTAGACCCTGCAACAAGCATGTCGTCTACATACAATAGCAAGATAATATAGACTCCATTTTCTAGCCTTTTAAAATAAACATAGTGATCAGAATGACATCTACTATAACCTTGTTCTGTCATAAACCTGTCAAACTTCAAATACCATTGCCTTGGAGCTTTCTTTAGGTCATACGATCTCTTCTTCAACCTGCATACCAAATTCTCCTTCCCTTTGACCTCATACCCCCATGGCTGCTACATATAAATCTCTTTCTCCAAATCCCCATGGAGAAAAGTTGTTTTTACATCTAATTGTTCAAGATGTAAATATTCTACTGCCACAACACTTAAAATAGTCCTAATTGAAGTCATTTTAACAATATGAGAAAATATTTCATCAAAATCTATACCTTTCTTTTGTGCAAACCCCTTTACAACAAGTCTAGACTTGTACCGCTTTTTTCCTCCATCTTCTTCTTTCAACTTGTAAATCCATTTATTCTACAATTTTCTTTTTCCTGCAGGCAACTGAACCAAATCCCAAGTATGGTTATTTACCAGGGAATCCATTTCCTCTTTCATGCCTTGTTCCAACTTCTTTTTAGTGTCTACCTGCATTGCATCTTCATAACATTCTCGTTCACCAAAATTAGTCAACAATAAATAATACAATGAAGGAGAGTATCATTCAGGGGGTCTACTTAACCTGGTAGATCTTCTAACAACACTTGCAGGAGTTTGAGGTACTTGCTACTCCTGTTGTTGTACATTTTGATTTTTTGATACCTTTGAAATTTCTTTCTCAATGATCTCATCAAACAATGTGTATTCTGGTTTTTCTTTTTCCTGTTTCTTTCCCTGCAACTGATCTTTGTACATGACCTTCTCATTGAATATGACATCTCTAATCCTAATGATATTGCGATTTTCATAATCCCATAAGTGATAACCCAAATCATTAACATTGTATCCAATAAATGTATACTTCTTGGATTTTTCCTGAAGCTTTGTTCTATTTTCTTTATCAATATGGACATATGCTTCACAACCGAAAGTCTTCAAAGAAGAATAGTTTACCTTTTTACCTGTCCATGCCTCATATGGAATTCCACCATCCAAAGAGCTTGAAGGTCCTATGTTTATTAAGTAAACAACAATATTTACAACATCTGCCCAAAACTGTAAGGGAAACCCAACATGCAATCTCATACTCCTTGCACACTCCATTATTGTCCTATTCATCCTTTCTGACACACCATTTTCTTGTGGTGTTCCTGGAATTGTTTTCTCTCTACAAATCCCATGGTATGAATAGTAATCATCAAAATACTTATTGCAATATTCACCTCCATTGTTTGATCTGAGACACTTCAACATTTTTTCTGTCTCATTCTCAACCAAAGCTTTCCATTTTTTAAAAGTATCAAAAACATCATATTTTTTTCGAATGCAATAAACCCAAGTTTTTCTAGTTGCATCATCAATAAAAGTAACATAATAACGAGAGCCACCAAGAGATGATACACGAGCTAATCCCCATACATCTATATCCACAAGCTCTAACCTTTCACTCTTGTTTTCTTTTCCAACTCAGAGAAATCTGACTCTCTTTTGTTTTCCATAAACACAATGCTCACATAAATCCAAATCAATTTGTTTAAGATCTGGTGACAAATTTATTTTGTGAAGTATATGCATCCCCTTCTCACTCATGTGTCCAAGCCTATGATGCCACAATGTTGTATCCACTCCTATAGAAGCTAAAGAGATAGAAGAGTCAGTATTACCAGTACATAAATACAGTATACCTACATTCTCTCCTTTTGCTATCACCAACGATCCTTTGGTGACCTTCCACACCTTATCTGTAAATATGGATATACAACCTTCACTTTCCAACTGCCCTATCGAAAATAGATTTTTCCTTAGATCTGGAACATGTCTTGCCTCTTTTAAAAACCAATGGCTTACATTCCTTTGTTTTAATTTTACCTTTCCCATTCTAACAATTTTGCATGGTGCATCATCACCCAAATGAACCTGTCCAAAATCACCTTGAACATAATCTAGAAAATGTGTCCTATGGGGTGTGGCATGAAATAAAGCCCCTGAATCTACTACCCAAGACTAAAAAATATTATCTACAGAAAGAATCAAAGCATCGTGTAACACATCAACTGTTACATTTGCTTCCTGATTTTTCTCCTGTTGTCCATCTCTTTGTTTCTTTGGAGCTCTGCAGTCTTTCTTCAAATGTCATTTCTTCCCACAATTCCAACACTCTATCTTTCCCAGTTTGGATTTGCATCTACCCTTCCTAGAATTCCTGTAGTTCCCTTATCCCTTTCCTCTATCCTTTTGTCTTCCCCCGTTCTCCATTTTTAACGCATTACTTGATATCTCACCTGTGATTTTCTGTTGCATTTCCTCACTAAGGATAACACCAACACTATCATCAAATTTTAAAGTGTTTGAACTAGAGACAGAGTTACTTATAGCCATGACCAAGCCGTTCCAAATTTCTGGCAATGAGCATAAGATTAGAAGAGCCATGACCTCATCATCAAAGTCCACAAATGTGGGTAAATAAATAATTAATAAGAGGAGTACCCCCCCAACCCACTCTATCGTGGAATCATAGCTCCCTATAACTCTTGTACCTGTCTATCTTACAACCAACAATTTATTTTATTAATATATTTTAAGTATTACATTTCTAGGCATTCCTACCTTTCAACATACCAGCTCACCAGCCTAAGTCACATTTACATCATTACATTATAGTTAATAGGGATTGAAACCGGGGATGTTACATTGTGTAAGTTTTAGTTTAATTCCTATAAACAATAGAAGGTTGGTAGCTATGTACTCTAAAAGTGGATACATTGGTTCTGTAGCTGAGTTTAGCTAACTGGATCTAGGGCCTTTGCATCAGGTGGTATGAGAGATAGTTAATTTCTTGAGGATTGGTTTCTTGATAGTGCTCCTATATAAAACGTGGTTGTGGAATATAAGTTGTAAGAAACAAATCCTGGAAGTAATCCTTGTGGATGTTAATTTGATTGAATACTACGAGACAACTTTGTATAATTCTTCCACTGAGAGGAGTAGCCCGAAGAGGGGTGAGGAACCAAGAGTTGGAGGAATTGAGAAGGAGAATATAAGAATTGGAGATGTTGAATCAGACTCAAAATCAAAAGATGGTATCATAGAACAATGGAATGATGATGAAGCAGACCCGGCAATCTAATATCTTTTTTGAAGGATAGAAGTAGCACAAGGGTGGAATTTTCTTGCTACGATGGTAGTTTGAAAGCTAAGAATCTCATTGATTTGATAGAGGATCTCAAAAGGTACTTTGAGTGTGAAAATTTTAAGATCCTAATCGAGTTCATTTTGCAACAATGAAATTAAAATGACATGCTTCACTCTAGTGGGATGTTGTACATAAATAAAGAGTGGAAAACAGGCAAGAGAAGATTAAGACTTGGAGAAAAATGGTGAGTAAAGTCAAGGAGAAATTCCTACCTCTTGATTACCAACAAAGTTTATGTAGGCAGGCACATACCTTGAGACAAAAAGAGACGTGTGTCCAAGAGTACATTGAATAATTTTTCAAATTGTCCCTCACATAAAGACTAAAAGAACCAGAATACCAAATGGTATTTAGGTATATTAATGGAATAAAGTTTCATATACAAGATGAAATGAGCACAAATTACTTTCATAATGGATATGAATCCTATCAAATCGCTCTAAAGGTAGAAGAAAAATTGTCTAGGAGTCACGACAACAATTCAAAGGTAAAGGTCCTAAAGTCAAGGGAAGGACAAGTGCTATAGGATCCAATGAGAAAGAAGATGAAGCAACCAATAGCCAAAATACAAAATATAGGAAAAAGGAGTGAGATCATAACTCATATTACCCAAGCAAATGAGGCATCATTTTTTGGTAGCAAGGTAGAAGTACTTCAATAAGAGAAGGGGGAAACTTCATGTTTAGAAGAGTTACTTAAACCTAAAGTGATGAATGAAGTGGAGCCTGGACAAAGGAATTGGGTTTTTAAAACCAAGTGCAAAATTCAAGATAAGTGTTTTAATTTGCTCACATATGGTGGAAGTACAAAAAATATGGTGTCTACAGATGTAATGGAAAAAATAAAACTAGAAAGTATTTTGCATCCAAATCCATATTGGGTTTCATGGATACAAAATGGAAAGCAAGTGATTGTGACTAAATAATTGTTGCTGAATTTTCAAATCAAAAATTTCAATGAAAAAGTATTGTGTGATAGGAAGTTTTCTCATTACGGTAGAAAAAATACTTGGGAATTTGTGAAGGATACACAGTGCAGATTGGAGCGGACGGTGGAGATTGAGTTAACAATAAGTAACGTTGATTGCAAGAGTAGTGAATAGAAGAAATGTTTGTAACAACAGTCACATTATGATATGCTCAACCAAAGAATTTATGAGACAACAAAAAATGACCAATTTTTGTTTGGCCAATATAGTTCCAAAAAGAGTACTGGAGACTGGAAAGAGGAGTTTCATGGCACCCAAGATTCAAAATTTGTTAAAATAATTTGAGGAGATTGTTGTAGATATATGCCAACAGGTTTACCTCCCAAGAGAAGCATTTCACATCAAATAGATTTGATCCCAGGATTTAGTTCTCCGAATAAATGTCCTTTCTGAATGAGTATGTAAGAGAGTGAAGAAGTGAATAGACAAGTGAAAGAGTTGCTTGACAAGGGATTGATCCAGCATATTTTAAGTTCCTATGTTGTACTAGAAGTATTGGCACTTGAGAAAGGGGGTGAATGGTGAATGTGTATTGACTCACAGGGTATCAATAAGATTACTATCAAGTATAAGTTCCCCTTACAAAGGACGAAATGACCTCATGGATTGCATGAGTGGGGAAAAAGTACTTTTCAAAGATAGATTTGAAGAGTGGGTAGCATAAAATTCGAACAAGGGAAGAAGATAAATTGAAGACAACGTTAAAGATGAAGGATGAACTATTTGAGTGGCTAGTCATGTTGTTTGGGTTAACCAATACCCTTGGCACATTTATGAGACTTATGAATGAAGTATTGAATGTGTTTATGAGAAATTTTGTCATCGAATACCTAGATGGCATTCTAATATTTAGTAGGTACAAAGAATAACATCTAGACCATGTGAAGAATGTATTGGAAAGGTTGAAAGAGGAGAAATTGTTAATAAACTTGTAGAAGTGTATTTTTCTAAAGAAGAATTAGTATACTTGGGTTTTGTGGTTTCTAAGGAGGGTTTAAAAATGGATCTTGAAAAGGTGAAAGCTATTTTGGATTGGACAACAACTAAATGTACATTTGATGTCAAAAGTTTCCATGGTTTGGCATGTTTTTACTGAAAATTTATCTATGGGGAATACCATACATGAAAAAAGTGAAAAATCGATAAGACCTTATCCTTCATTTCAGCTGGATTTGTGCACCTTCTACTTAGTGTATGAAGAAAGGAAATTTCCAATGGAAATAAACAACAATGAAGTCTTTTGAAAGTTTGAAGAAAAGGATAATTGAACAACCAATGTTGGCACTTCCAAATTTTAGCAAAGTGTTTCAAGTAGATTGTGATGAAAGTGGTTCAACAATTGGAGTAGTCTTGAGCCAAGAATGAAGACCTGTAGCATTTTTCAAGAAGAAATTGAGTGATGCTAAGAAGAAATACTACATTCATGGTCGAGTTTTATGCTATTGTACAATCCTTGAAAAAATGGAGACATTACTTACTACCTAAGGATTTCATGTTGTTTATTGATCACAAGGCGTTGTAGTACATTAACGGTCAAGGTAAGCAGAATCAAAAGCATTCAAAATGGGTAGAATTTTTTCAAAGTTCCTCATTTATTTTGAAGCACAAGTATGGTAATATGAATTTGGTTGTGGATGCATTAAGCCGAAAGGTAATGATGTTGAATACTCTATAAGTGTATGTTGTAAGCTTGGACTGTATGAAGGAGTTGCATGTAGAAGACACAGACTTTGCAGAAATGCGGAAGGCATGCAAGGTACCATGGAGTATGGATAGAACACCGTATTTGGATTTCCACATCCAAGAAGGATTATTATTTGAGAATAAGAAATTGTGCATTCCATAGAGTTCATTAAGACTGAATCTCATTAGAGAGATGAATAGAAAAGGTTTAGGTGGACATTTTGGAGTAGATAAAACCACAACGTTGGTGAATGAAAGATATTTTTGGCTCAGTCTCAACAAGGACGTGAGAAAGTTTGTTGAGTGTTGTAGGGTTTGTCAGTTAGAAAAGGGAAGAAGTCAAAACACAGGGTTATATACTATGTTGCTAATACGAGAAAGACCATGGGAAGATGTAAGAATGGATTTTGTCTTAGGACTTCCTAGGACACATAAAGGTCACAATTCAATGCTGGTAGTGGTGGACAAGTTTTCAAAGATGGCATATTTTATTCCAATAAAAAATACCAATGATGCTACTAATGTCATTGTGTTATTTTTCCGAGAAGTTGTGAGGCTACGTGAGCTACCAAAGAGTATCACTTCTGACCAGGATACAAGATTATTTGGACATTTTTGGAGAACACTTTGGAAGAAGATGGGGTCCAATTTATAGTATAGTTCAACCGATTATCCACAAGTATATGGACAAATAGAGGTGGTTAACCAAAGTCTTGGAAACGTGTTGAGGAGTTTAAGTGGGGAAAACCCAGGTAAATGAGATTTGGTATTGGCCTAAGATAAATTCATTTATAACGATTCAGTGAATATATCTATTAGTATGAGTCCATTTTAGGTGGTTTATGGGAGGTCACCAAAGTGAGTTATGGATTTGGTTAAGTTTCCATATTTGGAGGATAAAAAGAGTGCTAATGCAAATGAATTTACAGAAAACATACAATAAATTCATGAAAAAGTCCAATGAAAGTTACAACAAAGCAATTTGATATATACACAAAGGGAATATTTGCAAGGGATACTAAATAATTTTAAAGAAGGTGAACATACAACAAGCTCAATTACAAGAAGATTGGACCATGTAAGATTCTAAAGAAGATTTCTGATAATTCTTATGGATTGGAATTGCTAGAAACCTTTGACA
>ML821466.1:0-26820 GCA_009831015.1 Picea engelmannii
TCCCCCCAAGTCCCCCCGCGTCCCCCCAAAAAGGGGACGTGGGGAAACGTCCCCCCTGGAGTCCCCCCGTCCCGGGGACGTGGGGAACGCGTCCCCTGCGTCCCCCACCCTGGGGGACGCGTCCCCGTGGAACACTGGTTTAAGGTTGGTGAAGGTTGTCAAAATATAAAGTTTGAAGCATTGCAAGTTCAGTGTTACCCTCATTAGTTCAATCCTGATAGGATCATAGTACATACAGCACGAACAACCAATGTAATTAAAATGTGTTGAGTTTGAAATGAGCTATGGCTCATGCATTTAATTCAATTTTTTTTGTTTAGCCTTTAACTTGAACCATAACTACTGCAGCAAACCAAGATCACAAAAAGAATAACCATGCACAAGAACACAAAAAGTATCTTGGGAAACCCTTCTCATCAAGGGAAGAAAACCGAGTCAATCCTTTGCTATATTCTTCAAGAGAAAGACCTCCCACACCATCACCAAACTTAAGCACACAAGAGGGTGCTGTAATTTTCATAATTTCAGACCACAACTTCTGAAATCATGAGATGACACAATGATAAGTGTGTTTCCTCAATGGGGACCTTTATTTATATAAGACTTGTCACATCAAATGATGTGTCTATTGCCACGATAGGGCCGACCTCAATAACTCAAAATATAATTAATAATTACCATATTAATTATCTTTTATATTAATTATCTATTACATTAATTATCTGTTACATTAAGGTGGGGCCAACCTGTACCCTTTACATTACAAATAGGGTTACAGGTAAGTCTGACTCTTGAACAATATAGAAAGGGACCTCATACACCCACTAGTGCTCAATCACTAGGGGCACATCCATAGGGATGTCCATATCTCTATCTCACTGCGTCTCATAGGAGAACCACACTCATTAGTGCTCAGCCACTATGATCACATTCACCTGTGCTCATCCACAGGCACATCCAACTCAACAGATCTTCTTGCCCATTGCATTACACAGGAGAGTCATATGGAGTTCATCATCTCAACTCTCTGCTCGAAGGAGGCTAATACATCGTCTTCATCTCTGTCTCATAACAATGCACCCAGCTCATGGGAATTCACACGTTCACCTTGTGCTCAGCCACAGGCACGTCCAACTCAACAGATCTCCTTTCTCACTGGGTTACACAGGAGAATCATATGGAGTTCTTCTCAACTCTATGTAAGGAGGAGGCCATCACTACGTTCCAGTTTTGTCTCAAATAGGAACCACACACCCATCTCAGGGGCTCTCTCTCAGGTCGAGTCAATCAGTCTGTGTCCTGGAGGATGTCTCACGCAGTTGTAATCATCAACAAAATGTAAATTCAAATAGTTGTAGAGTGGTCCATTGAGCATTCCTAACCAAGATGGTGGCCGCACACTCTCACGCACAGTTATCTCATTTAGGGCAGAAAAACATGACTTGGGAATAACTAGGGAGTGAATCTGACTCAGTTTGCCAGCTTGGAAAGCCGACTCAGTTATTTCGGTGAAACTTAGGACAGGCTTTGTCACACTCATCTGACTCATATAAACTAACCAAGTTTGCTGCAGAATCGAGAGTAAGGTCGACACTCCTAAAGCATTCTCAACATTTTTAAAGCAAAAAGTGATGAGCTTTCTGCATTTTCTCACTGTTTTTAAAATTAAAGAAATTATCTTGTCTATCTTATCTCTGAGGGTGAGTGTGCTGCTGCTGAAGAATTTAGACAATCGTTGGACAAGATCTTTGGAGAGTTTCAGAGGATTTACAGAGATTTGGACTCCAAAAAAACGCTGCTCCAAACATAGTCCAAATTTTCCAAAATACAGCCCAAATTTTCCAACAACAAAATTACTGGGGCTGTGTTGCTGCAAGAGAAACCATAGAGGAACAAGCTAGGGAACGAGATATTAGAGGTATTTAACGGATATTCACCTGTCCTATCGAAATCTATCGCATTTAATCTAAGCTTAGGATTTGGATTTTAAACTATTAATTATCTAAAATAAACTTTGAAATTTGGAATATGGATTTCTACATTAATTTTAATACCAGAGCTTATGTCTTGTTTTTGTAATTTAATTTAATGAATATATGGTAAACCGTAAAACTAAAAATCTTTAATCTTCTGTTTAAGTTTTGTAGTCAATCAGAAGACTCCACTCTTTCGGTTTGCAAGCCGTTGCCTCCCAGTCATGTGACATTGGTTCAGGGTATGATCGTTGATGATCATGCAGGCCTACAGGACTATCTCTACTTACCATGTTTCCCTATGTTGAGTAACATATTCCTCTTACATAAAGGTACATTTGGCTTTTGACTGTTTGAAATCGGGTCATTCATTCGATCACAGTTTTACTCGAACGTTCTATCCATGTTTGGGGAGGCATGGCATGAGTTCAAGTCTGATGGAGAATAATACTGAGCCCCTCTGCGGGGTGAAGGATTGCAAATTATCCCAATAGCCCATAACCTATTTCAGACAAATTTGCAAAATTCCCAAATGCCCAACACATTACATTACAGCGAATTGCAAATTCTATATTCAAACAATGTGACAAAACCCTAAACGAGGTTCGATTTTAAAGAGAATAGACGAGAAGAGAACTAACCTTTGCTAGCACTGATGAGAAAGAGGCCATCCGGGGTAATGGGGCTGTAGAACAAATCCACAATGGGCCTTGAATGTCCATGGCAGACGATTGGCACCACCACCTTCTTCTTCTCCATACTACCACCTTTTACCCTCTTCTAAATAAGAATTAAAAGAAAGAAAAAAATGAACACCAAACCTATACTTCTCTTCTCCGCCAGAGAATAAATTTCTATTCGGGGAAGGGCTTCTCTACCCTTTTTAAACTGTACAATTTTCGTCGCTTGAGATGCCGAGGTAGAGAAATGGCTGGAACTGAGAGAGTTTAGCGCAATTTTCGTCGCTTGAGATGCCGAGGTAGAGAAATGGCTGGAACTGTGAGAGTTTAGCGCGGGGTTTAATTAAATGGGAATTTAAAGACGGCCAAGCCAGTGCGTAGAAACGGGTGAAAATGTGAATGAATGGCCGGGTGGGGAACGGGTGCAAAAGGTAGTCGAAGCCGGAGCCGAACCAGAATGGATGGATGATGGATCGACGGATTTATTATTTGATGGTTTGGGCTGAAAACCTCGAACGAGGGTTTGAGGAGACGACGAATGAGAGAGGCGGGCTTTTATAATTTGGCAGAGATAGGAGCGGGCCCCCTTCGATTTCATTTCAACGCCACCAGCGTGACTTAAGAGAACAAAACGGGCCTTTCCAAAAACCTTTTTTAACCTTTGTTCATCTCTACTTTTATTTTTTCCTTTAGCTTTTTTTCCCATCACGATCGATCACACTTATTATAATATTATAAAAAAATTTTAAGTATAAATCCATCTTAAATTCGGATTTATTAAACATGGAGAGATCAAATTTTTTAAGGTGTAAAATTTTTTAACATTTCAATCCATATCAAGTATTAATTTCTCCATATTAAATGATTGGCATTTAGTAGTTTTGCATTACTGATCAAGGTTTAAGCTTCCCACACTTTATCCAATTTAAGGTAGTTAGAGGATATTTAGAAATAAGGGTTGAAATTATAAAATTATGACACAGTTAAAAACCCTCACATTCATATATGGCAAACCCAAGCCCACCCTACATATACATTTTAAATCCTTGGAGATTTGGGTCTAGAGCACTCTAAATAGGGTTTTTTCTATTGGTTTTTTTCTCATGTCCATCTCTACAAATGGGGGTTCGAGTGCCCCCTCTCGGCCCTTTGTCAAAGCAACAATATTCAAATCTTTAGCCATTAAAATCATTTGATCCATGTATGGAGAAGGTTGTTGCCTATGTGAGGGAGTTATTGTTGGAGGATTTCATTAGGCATGATTCTTGGAAATCTCCAAACATTAGAGTGATTTGTGAATGAGATAGGTGTTAGGACTTGTGAGGGGTTTATGGGTGAGATGCCCAAGAAACTACGTTGATTGGTATGTTGGTGTATGCCTAAGAGAGATGATCTGCACTTGAGTTAGGTTATTGATTTGTTTTTTTTCCTTCTAGGTAGTTTGTTTGTTTGAAGTGTGCATAGAAGTTGTAGAAATGGCTAACCTGGGTCTTAGAGAGTGCAACTGATTAGAAGGTGCTTCCAACTTTACACCTTGGAAATGTAGAGTTAAGATGTTGATGGGGGAGTTTAATCTTTGACCTATTGTCTGATGGGGGAGTTTTTTCTTTGAGCGCATCCACAAAAAAATCTCAAGTGGGCTCGGCCCCATATATTCCAAACTCCTATGTGGAACATTTCTCCTAGTAAGTTTCCCACCAATGTTTGACATGGGGGAGAGCCTTAAGGAGTGTGAAGGTGATCTTTTCCATGTCGAAGAAATTATGAATAGAGAAATAACCTTCTAGCAGATTTAACCATTTTTTTAGGGCATTCACATCTATCTGTCCTTCAAATACGGAAATATAAAAATTAACTTGTACCTTGAAAGGTGAGGTGCCTCCAAAGTGGTCACTTGATGAAGACGCGCTTATTGTTATCGGCGGACGTTGAAGGATGTGGGAAAAATTCTCCATAATTCGTCCCTCTATCGCGGTGGGGAAAGAGTGCAAAAGGGACTCGAAGCCGGAGCCGAACCAAAATGGATGGGTGATGGATCGACAGATTTATTATTTGATGGTTTGGGTTGAAAACCTCAAACGAGGGTTTGAGGAGATGACGAATGAGAGAGGCATACTTTTATAATTTGGAAGAGATAGGAGCGAGCCCCCTTTGATTTCATTTCAAAGCCACTAGCGTGACTTAACGGAACGAAACGGCCCTTTCCAAAAACCCTTTTTAATCTTTGTTTTTCTCTACTTCTATTTTTTCCTTTAGCTTTTTTCCATTCACAATCGATCACACTTATTATAATTTTCTTATTAGCGTAGATCCATCTTAAATGTGGATCTATTAAACATTGAGAAAACAATTTTTTTAAGGTGTAAATTTGTTTAACATTTCATTCCATATCAAGTATTAATTTCTTCATATTAAATGATTGGCATTTAGTAGTTTTGCATCATTGATCAAGGTTCAAGCTTCCCACACTTTATCCAACTTAAGGTAGTTAGAGGATATTTAGAAATAGGGGTTAAAATTATAAAATTATGACACGCGTAAAAACCCTCACATTCACATACGGCGAACCCAAGCCCACCCTATATATACATTTTAAATCCTTGGAGATTTGGGTCTAGAGCACTCCAAATAGGGTTTTTTTATTGGTTTTTTTTTCATGTCCATCTCTACAAATGGGGGTTCGAGTGCCCCCTCTCGGCCCTTCGTCAAAGCAACAATATTCAAATCTTTAGCCATTAAAATCATTTGATCCATGTATGGAGAGGGTTGTTGCCTATGTGAGGGAGTTATTGTTGGAGGATTCATTAGGTGTGATGCTTGGAAAACTCCAAACATTAGAGTGATTTGTGCATGAGATAGGTGTTAGGACTTGTGAGGGGTTTATGGGTGAGATGCCCAAGAAACTACGTTGATTGGTATGTTGTTGTATGCCTAAGAGAGATAATATGCACTTGAGTTAGGTTGTTGATTTATTTTTTTCCTTCTAGGTAGTTTGCTTGTTTGAAGTGTGCATAGAAGTTGTAGAAATGGCTAACCTAGGTCTTAGAGAGTGCAACTGATTAGAAGGTGCTTCAGACTTTACACCTTGGAAATGCAGAGTTAAGATGTTCGTGGGGAAGTTTAATCTTTGACCTATTGTCTGATGGGGGAGTTTTTTCTTTGAGTGCATCCACAAAAAAATCCCAAGTGGACTCGACCCCATATATTTTAGACTCCTTTGTGGAACTTTGCTCCTAGTAAGTTTCCCACCAATGTTTGACATGGGAGAGAGTTGTAATGAGTGCAAAGGTGATCTTTTCCCTATTGGAGAAATTATGAACAAAGAAATAACCTTCTAGTAGATTTAACCATTTTTCTAGGGCATTTGCATCTATCTATCCTTCAAATACGAGAATATCAAAATTAACTTGTACCTTGAAAGGCGAGGTGCCTCCAAAGTGGTCGCTTGATGAAGAAGTGAATGTTGTTATCGGCAGGCGTTGAAGGATGTGGGAAAAATTCTCCATCATATCGTCCCTCTGTCACGTGAGAGCTTGCTCAAGTAACAAATTAATAAAATATTTTGCTTCATTGTTTTTCTTTTCTTCCGCCATGGAGGGCTTCTTGGGCGTGCGAGAGTGATTGTCCTCAATAGAGACAACCTCGAGAACCAACTTGCTATACTTGGACCTCATTGGGGACATGCAATGAAAAATGATCAAGAGCAGCATGCTCTAATACCACTAATCTGTATTATTTTCGGCACGAAATGAGAGCAGAGATATAATAAGGAAATGTACAAAGATATATTAGATATCCAATAATATAATAGATATTTATCAGAGATATAACCATAAACACAGAGATACAGTAATTCACAATTTCTATTAATGAGTGAAACGTACAAGACTATAAAATAACAGAGTGAAAGACTCACTAGAATGGTGGTAGCTTATCTCTGAGAAGAGATGTGATGGCTACTCACATTCACAAGAAGATGATTATAGTGAGGCTCTAGAGGCCATTTTAACATAAATAAAATCCAAAACCCTGACCTCAGAAGATGAAAAGCCAACAGTTTTGTGGACCCTGTTTTGGGTAGTTTGGTGTATCAACTTCCCGGGGGCGTAACTTTGGCATGTGATTTTTGTTTGGGGTGCATGATAGCTTGTTGGAAAGGTATTGTCGAGGAGATTCATTTTGGGGGCTCAATCAGAGCCTTTAGGGAACGTTGAGGTGCTTGATCCCGAAAAAACTTCATTTGGGCCCTCAAAATGGCCCCGAAAGTTTAGGAACCGAAAAACTACTAAAAATAGTAAATTTTCAGAAGATTGTTTGGAACCAGTTGGAATAGGTGGGTGGCAATCGATATCCACCTGGATCATTGTCGAAGGGAAGGTTATGGTTCTTATCGATCCCTTGCAGTTGGTGGCAGTTGGTTGAACACAATAAGAAGGTGGCCAAAGTGAAGAGAACCATCTTGGATCATGTAAAGGACCATTTGATCCCTCACATTGCAAATAAGTTGACAAAAAATATTTATGAAGTATCAATCGCTCTATATCAGAATCTCAAAATTCCCCACAAAATGTTCATGAAGAACAAGGTCACCATCATATACATTAATGACATAAACATGGTGGCTAGCTACTTCATGAAGAGCATTAAGTTGAGAGATCATCTCACAACTATTAGGATGAAGGTCAAGGATGAGGAGTTAGCACCCATAGAACTAAATGGATTCTTTGCACCATGGGTATCCTTTGTACAAGTTGTCCATACACATGAGAAGTTGCCCACCATTGAGAAGCAATGGGATGATTTTGTCCATGTGAGACAAGGCAAGGCATAGTTGCAATTAAAGTGGAAGAGATCCAAAACCTAGTCCTCATTAAGAAGGTGAGGGGAGAAGGTAAGAAAGGATGACCCAAGAGGGATCAAAAGGGAAAGAAGAAAAAATTAAGTTCTTCAAATCAAGGTAAGAAAGACCCAAGTCATGTGAAGCATTTTGAGTACCACGAGATGGGCCATTATGCATATAAGTGTCCTAAAAAGAAGAAATCATAGAAATAGAAGAAGTAATCTGTTGGGAGTCCATAAGCTTCAACTGGAGTGGAAGAGTTAACATCAAGGCACGAGACAACGTCTCCATGGTATCATGTTTTTCCACTAACACCATTTTCAGTGTATGGTTGTATATGGACAGTGGAGCACCCAAACATGTGACCTTCAACAAGAAGGCTTTCTACAATCTTCAAGAACAAGAGGATGGCATATAGGTGGAGTTGGGCAATGATCTTCTAGAGTTGCATGATGTATTCCATGTTCCTGGTTTGACAAATAATCTTCTTTCAACTTCTTATATGATAGATCCGCAATTTGTGGTTGAGTTTCATGATCAACAAGGCATCATTAGAAACCATGGCCACGAGCTTGGTTGAGTTTTGGCTAGAGGAGTTCAAGAAGGTGGCCTTTATGGCATACTAGGATACCTCATTAAACATGGTTCTTTAGTATGTGATAGTGACAAGTTGTACAACCATGACACAGGTGGTTTGGTCACCTGCACTATGGAGCACTTCATCTCTTAAAGGACATCGTGCAAGGATTGCCAAACTTTGAGATCAAGAAAAATGGAGTGTGCAAGGGTTGTACAATTAGAAAGCACGCCAAGAATAAGTTCACAATTAGAGAGCACATATCAAGAGAAATGTGTGGTCTAATATAATCAGATGTATGTGGAGCAATGTCTTCAACTTCATTGATAGGTAGTTTGTATTGTGTCTTTTTTATTAACAACTCCTCTAAGAAAACATGGATTTACTTTATGAAGACCGAGGATGAAATGTCCTTGTATGTTTCAAGAGTTCAAGGCCTTGGACAAGAGTCAAAGATGTAAGAAAATCAAAATGTCGAGGTCTGATAGTGGAGGACAATACACCTCTAAGGACTTTGATGTCTTTTGCAAGGAAGTGGGGATTAATATGGAGTTGATAATACCATACAACCTACAACATAATGGGGTTGTGGAGAGGAAGAACATGTCCATCATAGTGACTGAACCAAATCAATGATCCACGCCATGGATTCTCCCATGTCTTTATGGGCAAATGCATGCAACACAATTGTCTACGTTTTGAATAGATGTCCTCATGGGATATTGAAGGACAAGACATCAAGAGAAGCCTTCAATGGTGAGAAGCTCAAGCACCACATTTTCATGTATTTGGTTGTCTTGTTTATATTGATGTGCTTGATGAAAAGAGAACTAAACTTGAACCCTTGAGTATTGAGGGCATTACCATTGGTTACAACAAGACCTCCAAGGCTTATTGAATTTCCATCATAGAGAAAGACGTTGATAAGCAAAGATGTTAAATATGGCAAAGATGTATGTTCCTCAAGGTCTAAGGAGCCTCGTACAGAAGTGCGAGAGGGAGTAAACCTTGTTGTCCCAAAGGCTAATCATAAATAAGAAGAGAATTCAATTTCATATGAATAAGGTTTTAGTGAAGCAATAAGGGCCTATGTACCATCTAGTTCATCAAGAACGTTGAGGCCGCTTACCCAGACTTTGAAAAGTATGTGACTAAGTTGGAGCAACAAAATCTTCTTTTCGAGTGATTTATCCCCCTAAGAAATTCCCTACTTGTGTTGTAGTAATGTTTTCCCTAATTGACGTGGAACCTTTTAGCTTTGAGAAAGCAAATGTAGATCAAATGTGGCAGCAAACCATGACTCCATCGTAGATAATAATGTATGAGAGATTGTGCCTAGACTAGTGGGGAAATCTATGGTAGATTTTAGGTGGTTGTTTGAGATAAAGCATGTGGTTGATGGGAGCATAGATAAGTACAAACCATCATTTGTGGCGAGAGGATTCTCCTAAAGAGAGGGAGTTGAATATGATGAGACTTTTTCTCAAGTTGCAAAGTACACTTTTATCATAGTGATCATGTCTATTGCATCAATTTGTTGTTGGCCTTTATATAAGATGGATGTAAAGACTATTTTTCTAAATGGTGTCATTGAAGAGGAAGTGTACATTAATCAACCAAGGGGTTCTAACGTGAATGGGTGAGATACCCATGTGTGTGGGTTGAAGAAGGGATTTTATATGCTAATGTAGGCACCTCATGCATGGTACTTGAGAATTGATGAATACTTACTGATTTTGGGCTTCACCTAGATTGTTGTAGATCCTAACCCTTATTATTTAATTGAGAAATATGATATGTTTGCCTTAGTTTCAAGTGTAGATGAATAGCTTCTTTTAGGTAGCTAAGAGAAGCTCATTGTATAGTGCAAGGATAAATTGGCCAACCAATTTGATATGAAGGGTGTAGGCCTTATGCATTACTTTATGGGTCTCATGGTTTGGTGGGGTGCAAGTGAGGTCTTCCTTGGGAAAGGGAAGTACACAATGGATATTTTAAAGAGATTTCAGATGTTGGATTGCAAACTCTTGGCCACTCCTATGGTGCTAAATCTATTTTTTTTTGCTAATTTAGATTCAGAATATCCTTCTATGTATAGGCAGTGGATTGGTTCCCTAATGTATCTTTTGAATACCAATGTTGATATATGTTTTATAATGAAAACTTTGAGCTAGTCTACGGTTAAACCTTGGTAGATTCATTGGACCACTGCCAAGCATGTGCTCTTATAGTTGAAGGACATAGTTCATTATGGCACGAAGACATGGGAAATGGAGATTTATTGCTACATAGTTTTGTTGATTCCAATTATGCAAGATGCATGTTCTAGGGAGAGCATCTCTAGTTTATGTTTTTGTTTTGACACATTTTGATTTTCTAGTTCAACAAGAAATAGGTGGTAGTTGCTCCTAGTTCAATAGAGACATAGTACATGGTAGCTTTAGAACTTGTTATGAGCCCATTTGGTCTTGCAAATAGTTGACTTATGAGATGTTGAAGCCCACTTTTGTCTACTATGACAATCAATGTTTCTTTAGGCTCTTTGAGAATCCAATATTTCATGATCACACCAAGCTCATCAACATTTAGTACCTTTTCCTTAGATGGAGAACTTAAAAAGGAGTAGTGGTTCTTAAGTTGTTCCTTCATACTTGTAGGTGGAAGATACTTTGACCAAGACCTTGGCTAAGGGGAAGTTTGATTTGTTGAGGGGGAAAGTTGGTTTGGTGGATAACACATTCTTCACAAAGAACGAGTGTTAGTTTTCCTTGTTACTCCAAGTGCTCTCCTTCATTATTTGTGGCATATTCAAAAGATTTGGTCAAATGTGAACCTGTGAGGTAAGTATGCATGTTTCTCTATAAGAAGGTGCATTTAAGAGAGTCTAATGGGGCACAACATTAGTTTATAGGTATTCAATGATGTAAGCCACAATCATGCATATTCCAAAGTTAGGAGGGTGTGTATCCAAATGTAGGGAGGCACAATGTACATAAGATTTGGCTATCTTTAAAGGGTGCATATCCCTAAATGAGTTGGGTGAATGAATTCATGCACTTAGTCTACTCCAATGGGTGATCTATTCGAGGCATCCTTATCCATGCAATGTGTTAAATTCAAGGCAACATTATCCATGTACAAGGGCGCACTATTGTTAGGGTTTGAGTCTATTAATTGGGGTGCCTCGATACATTAGTTTATTCGAGTATGTGACCATTCAATGTATACTTATACACACCATCACATGTTATGGTAATCGTCACTCATATTATTCAATTACACATATATAATTTTATATCCTAGATGGATTTCTTTGCTTTATCCTTTTTTTATTTTGGATATTCATTTAATGAACCAATTTGGTTCATTACATTGATAGTGGAGCCTACCTAATCCCGACCATTGGCTACTCTTTTTTAAAGCCTCTCTAAACATGTTCTTTACCCACGGCCCGATCTTTGGCCATCTTATTTATTTTTGCTACCATGTGAAATTTTTTCATTTCCATCTGTAATGGACTTAATCAAATAAATTAGCAGAACATGAACCATATTCAAAGAAAATAAACATGGAAAAGAAAATACAAGAGCAAATAAGCTTAAACATGTAGAATATATCTTGTTTATTAAAGATTCTCTAAAGAGTGATAAATTTTCACATGCTTCTTTGAGGGAGAAACCTCCTATTAGCAGATCTCTAATTACAATAACAATAATTCACAAACAAACATAGCCTTCTAGCTCTATAAGTAACTTCTTGATAACGAAAACCCTAACTACTTGTGGTCTCTTCATTAAGAAGTACTAACTACCCAACGAGTCAAATTTAATTAAGAGGACCCTTTTTACATTAAGCAACTACCTGCTAATTATCTAATGGTCATTATTCAAATAAGATGTTATCTTACATTGATTGACTAACTAATAAGTACCCAAAGTAGGGAGGTCAGGGTAGGACCCTAACATGCCCTTCCCCTTCAAAAGTAGTGTTGTCCTCAAGGGGAGGTGTGGAAACTATTGTAAAATCTATGTTGATTCCCAAGTTGCATCTTTCAAATGCATATCTTTCCATTTGATCAAAACTTATTGGATGGTGTGCTAGCATAGTTGATGCTCTCAAGTTTATAGTACTACTTTTGATTGAAGCCAAATGGACCCTTCTTCATCAAGTATTGGAAGGCTAGATTGAATGTGGCAATTCATTCCCACTACCTTATTCAAACATGACACGTGAAAGACTATATGGATCTTATAGAAGGCTGAAAAAGCTAATCTATAGGAAATTTGTCCAATGTATTGGAGGATATAATAGGGTCCATATAATTTTGTTGCAAGTTTTTGTTGGACTTTGTATGAGAGATGTCTACTTATAAGGTTGAAGGAAAAGAAACACCTAATCTCCTTCTGCAAAGGAATGCTTGGATTGATGTTGGTCAGCATGTTATTTCATGTAGTTTTGATCCCCACCAAATTGCCATTTAATGCACATTGAAAGGCATCTCTAGTGTGAAGCATGTGATTTATTGCTTAAACCTTAGATGTGTTGAATAAATATGAAGCCACTAAAGGAGTTTTCTAGCCATATATAGCTTCACGAGGTGTCATTTTGGTAGCTCCATGATAAGTGGTATTGCACCACCATCCCACAAGGGGTAGCGATTGTTCCCATTAGTAGTAAGTCTAAAGCAAAGCATATTAAATAGGTTTTCAAGCATTTGTTAAGTAATTATGTTTGACCATCCATTTGAGATTGATAAGTTGTGCTCATGTTCAACTGGGTGCCTTGGAGTTTAAACAACTCTTGTGAAAATTTGTTGGTGAATGTGGGGCCACAGTCTAACATAATGGAAGTGGGCATACCATGTAACTTAAAAATCCAATCCATGAAAACTTGGGAAACTATGGAGGGTGTAAATGGGTGTGGTAGTGTTGTAGTCACAATAAGTCCCCAGTTCCCTTGGCCCTCATAAGCCAAAACAAATGGGCCCCCTACCAATTTTTATATTTGAATACCTAACCTACCTACAATTTGGTATCACCTATTCTTCCATGGCCTACTTAGATGAAAATGGGAGTTATTGGGAAGCACTTGTTTAAAGAACATATTATAAATCGTCTTACTGAATCCAGTATTGATGTCCCTACCTTCAATCAATATCAATACCTTTGAGAAACCTCATATCAAAACCTTGTCGTCAAGTGATGTGTTGGTACTCCAACAACAATTTTCCCATTGGATGTTCGAGGTTGAGCAAGTGGCATAGCTCTCATGGTGACACATCCTAGTTAACCAACATCTCTTATTTTTTACTAGGAAACAATTCAAAGCTAATATGTTAAATCTATGATCAAGTGGAAGTGGCAAATTTTTCCCCTAGTATTGGGATGTCAATTCTTGGCGATTCAAAGTTTGGAATTTAAAATACTTCAATTTGGGGATTCACCCTCCCTGCTAGACCAATTCATCATGTTTTGTTCATGTAACACAATGTTGATTCCCCCCAAATCCAAATGACTGTCGATTACCTTTACTTCGATCAATTTTCATCATCTTGTGCGTATCTAATCATAACAATCATAGAGACCATCTTCTAAATCTATGATCTTCCACATGATTCACAACAGAGAAGGGGGGGGAGCTTTTTTCAAAAATATCATTATCTAAATTTAATCAGGGAGGGATACTCAAGTTTAACCAACAAACACCCTCTAACTATATGGGATAAACTAGATACCGTACACACAATATCACCCCTATTTGTATGCCGGACCCAAACCTCATGACATGTTACATCGCCCCCGCATCCAAGAAACAATAAAAAGAGCCAGGGTTGCAACATTAATATTAAATTAAGGTAAACAAGGAGAAAAGCCTTTTGTATGTCACTCTGATGAGAGCTCAGTTTTGATGAGCAAAGCTCAGTCAAATTTGTTGGATTGTAAATAGATATAAATCAAATGGGGAAATTTGAATGAAAGATGTGCTCATGATTTCCTCTATTTATGCAAGTTGAGAAGACTTATCTTTCTCTCTGAATAACATGACCTATTCACTTGCAAAGTGAGAAAAGACACCACTAACATGAGGCAAAGAAACAAACCCCACAAATCGAAGAGCAACAAGATCACCTATAATGGGAAGTAATTACACAATTTCTTATAGTAGACAAGTTCTCTCGCGGACTCAAAAGGACCATGAACAGGGATACCTTTTTGACTCATTTTCATTGACTCACACCCGTGAGGATGCGCTCGTTTGCTAAACATTATGCAACCTTCATATAACTATTACCAAGACTCGTGAGCTGCGAACATGACCTTTGATGGTTGTGGTGCATAACCTTGTTGAGGTTTTTGAAGAGGTTTAAGCCCTAATATTTTGAAAACCCATGAACCCGTAGACCGTGGAAGCCCTAAGCTTATGATTTTCCCTTACAGACCCTACCACGACAGCCCCATCCTTTGTGGTACTTACCTATGCAGATTCATCTACCATGAAATTACTTATTTCATCACCGTGCCGCAAATCGACGTCCCCGAAACACCACAAAATCTTCTTGAGATTGCACCACAAGTGAAACCTTTTAGAGAACGTCTTTTTGAAGACATAATAGTGAACCCACAAACTGCATGCTTAAGCCCTTTTTAGAAGAATCGACGCTGACAACCTTTCACGAACAACTTTTCGCAGGTTTTCTCGACCTAAACATTAACGCATCAAATCTTGTTATCCTGAAACCTCACGACCTGTGAATTCACCGAATGGATTCCCTACGCAAAACCCATGGTTCAATATTCATCAAGTGTCAACTTAAGTCTCGCAAACCTGCTCTCATTCCCACAATTTTGCTTGCTCATGTATACATCGCTAGCCTGATTACCGACGATAAGTGACATGACTGGTCTTATATGCATATCATCCAACTTGACCTCTCACACACATAAGATCCCTATGGAGTGGAATAACTACCATACAACACAAGAAATCTTAGATAAGCATAGGACATATTTGGATCAAATTAGCTATTATAGTATGAAAGTTAATAATTGTTTTTGGCTTTTCAAGTCTGGAAGGACTAATGAAGTGAGCAACTAAGAAAGCGAAAGCCAATTGTCACGTTTAGGACTTAATGAACAACGACCATATCCCTAGTCACACAAGGCATACGAGCTATGAGTATTACGAGTGGCATGTGAAATATTGCAAGGCACAAAGGAATCATAGATCACCAACTCATGTGAAATCATATGGACCTCGGATAACTAATAATGAAGGTGTATGTTCAAACCAGAAAGAGCCAAGTAGGACAATGTTGACAACACCCATGTTTCATCGTCATACCTCAGTAGGGATTACTCAAAATGTTATAAAAGGAAGCAAAGAACAGGGAAAATTCATTGTTTGGCAAAGAGATGGGTAGAGTGTGAGTTGTCTTAGCTGCAACAAAAGGATTAATATATTCATTCATATAGCTCTTTCCACCAGGAGGAACTATCAAGATCCATCAAAGTCGGGCCAACAAGGAAATTCACTTATTTTCCCAAGCAGTAGTGCACTTGTCATCAAAAAATGCAGGACATAGATCGAGAGATGGAAGTGATACACAGTTCAACTTGACATCCATCCAAATCAAAATGAATAGCCAAGTCAAAACCTTGCTACAAGAAAGGAACTTGCATTCAAAGTTCGACAACTATTTGTATTTTCAAAAGGGTAAGGCTAGATGGAATACTTTCTTCTTCTTCTTAGTTAACTAGTTCCCTTGAACCCTCATCACATGTTTGTGGTCAATGAACAAGATCACCCATAGTTGGCCATCATCTGGACTAAACTTTCAAGGGGAAATCCCTTCACCCCCAAAGATTTAGAGTTTCTCACCTTTTCAAGGAAAATCATAGTAGGAAGGAATATTATGTAATGATTTCTTAAGGCTCTAAAAAATCCAAATGTAATGGGAATGGGCAAAGTAGGGAAGTTGTAACTAAACAATCGTGTAATTAGGAAGGCCAACAATTCATCTGCAAGTATATAGGAAGTTCAGTATAACTTGAGAAGGGGAAGGGGGTTGGAGAGCCAAAATTGGGTATTGTATAAAAAAAATTATGAATCAAAGACATATAGGAAATCTCTTTGCATGTTGTCGTATTCCAGAAAACAAGTTACTTCTTTGAAGGAGGATAATAAAAACCACCTTCATGATTCATTTATTCCAAAGTGCATTGTTGGCGATTGCTTTCTGCAAATGTTTCGGTTTGTCATTCTTGTCAATTGTCGTTTGTAAAAAATAGTCATAGATGAATTGTGAATTCAATTACAGGAACATGCTTATGAAAACTTATATACAATCAAGTATGCAATATGATTTAATTCTGTAAAATTGGAACTACTTATGTTTTGCACTTTAAATTATACACCTATAATTGATTATGTTGTTGTTAAATAGGATTGCAACTGCTCTTTAGAATAGGATTTTCATTGTCATATTAGAATATTCATGCATTTAGAACTTAACCTAACTTTGATGAAAAACCTCTCTTCTGAGAGAAATTCATTTAGTTAGCGGCAACTAGGCCCATATACTGACGAAGGTTGCTATTCAAACAAGAGTAGGTCTAATTTGGAACTGCCATTAGGAAACTCTCCCTCATGTCGACGTTGGGATTTTTTCCCGCGTCAACAAAATGGCACTAGAAGGAGGGCCAGAAGACAAGCTGAGCCATTGGAGTATGTTGTGTTAACTTTTCTTAACTAGTCTCCATGGTTCCTTCTCGAATCCCTTTATGGAGATGCATGTATAGCCTTGTACCTCCCAACACTCCAAGAAAGATAATATATCTCTTGTTGTGAGTAAATTCGAAGCTAACGAACAAACGTCTGCCTCTGAACATATTGTTCAGTTTTGTTTGAACTGTTATTCTCACAATATTTGTCACAAAGGCACTATTTGCAGATTGTTTACCCTCACTTTCGATGGTCAAGTAAAAGGTTGGTGCAATACCTTTCCAACCGCTTCCATCCACACACGTGAACAATTTACACATGATTTTTTGGATGCCTTTGTTAATTATAATTATGTTGAGTTGTGTCGTGAATTACTCAACCTGAGGAAGAAATAAAACAAATCCTTGGATGTCTTCTCTCTAATATTTAAACATGTTATATACAAGTTTTGTCTTGAAGACATCCCTCCCATCGACGATTTTCTCCCGCAGTTACTTGCCCTATATTATGAAAAAAATTGACCAGTAGAGGTTGAACTTGATACCACCATGCACATTAGTGATGAGAATAATTATGTCTCAATCGAACAACAAACAATCAGACCCTTTTTTCCCTTGGGGTATCTTGATTTCACGGAGTGTATTTTTATGGAGGGATCTTACACTTCCTCTCACCCCTCCATAACTTTGCTTCTCCCAAATACTGAAGATGAAATTCATGTTGAAGATCGGTCTTCTTCGATTTCCCCCATAAATACCATAGGAGGAGTAAGTGCATCAGATAATGAGACACTTCGGGTCACACCAATGGTCATGTCAAGTTCTTGTTACTCTGATTCATCCTAGACATTAGCCGAGGAGGAAGTGGAAGCTATAAAAACCCCGAGGGAAACTGTTATGACTCTGTGAATTCCCAACCACCTTCAATAATAGAAAAAGAGGAGTTCGATTCTAATCATTCCATTGGTGACACTGAAACATTTTCCCAAGACTGCATCCATGGAATGCCTTACATATCCCATTATATCACAGTCTATTTTGATCCATGTTCATCAATGACCATCCCTGATTTTCCTTGTTACCTGGACCCTGATAATAACATAGTACCTTTGCCTATTAACAAAAATAACTGAGACAAAGTAAACAATGTTCTACTCATGGACTTCTCGATAGGGAATATAAGGGATGATTCTCAGGTCATTAATCAAACAAACGCAGGAGCCTATTGTATTGCTTGTTCTGTGGGCAAAGCTATAAGGAAGTTGTTATGATCCAATGACAAAAAAATGATAAAAAAGTCAATGAATTATAATCCATTTTGAGGGGGAAAACTCCTTTTAAAATATATCTAATTCACAATACAATATGAGATTTGACAAGATGCTCCTAAGACTAGGTCTCCTTGTTATATATATAGGAGACAAATGGTACAATTATAATGAAAGGGTACCATGAAGGGTTCTAGTCGACACACAATTATAATAATATAAATCCAATAATTCAGTATCTATGGCTTAATAAGGGGTTTTACACATAAAATGGGGCTTTTTTCAGGTCTTAATAGGCCCCTCTCCTTCAAACAAGTGTTGTCATCAACACTTGACTAACTGTAGGTGTTTTTTCATGAATAACTCATCTTCCCATGTTACCTCTTCCACTAGTAGGTTCTTCCATTTGATGAGATACTTCGTGATTGCTCAACTTCTCAGTTGTTTAATCCTTGTTTCAAGGATTATTTATGGTTCTAGTATGATTTTCCCTTCTTCATTAATCTTTGGTAAAATGGTTTGGACTAGGATCTTGTCGACGATTACATTCTTTAAGCAAGAAGCGTGGAAGATTGGAAGTACACATGAAGATGGAGGCAACTCCAATTTGTAAGCCATACTTCCAATCCTTTGCAACACCTTATAGGGGCAAGAATATTTTGGTGCTAATTTGGTGTCCTTCTTTTGTTGCTTGAGGGACATATGTTTATATGGTTGTAGCCTCAGAAATACCTAGTCCCTCACTTCAATTCCCTTTCAGTGCGATGTTGATATGCTTGTTGTTTCATCCTATCACGTGCCATAACCAAGTTGTCCTTTGATAGTTTGAGAACCTCTTGTTGGTTCTCTATGTGGTCCTCCACTGCTAGAACCTTTGTATTCCCTTTCAAGGGTGATGTAATGGATGGAGGATGATATCCATAAAGTCCCATAAATGGGGGCATTTTTTATGAAGTATGGAAGGATGTGTTGTACCACCATTTCGCCAAAGGCAACCACTTGACCCATTGTGTTTGTTTATCGAATGCAAAACAACGAAGATATCCTTCTAGAAATTTATTCACAATCTCAATTTTCCCATCAGATTGAGGGTGATAATATGAGCTATGAGCCTATTGAGTACCCAAACAAGAAAATAATTAAGTCCAAAAATTTCCCATGAAAATTGGATCTTTGTTACTTACAATAATCTTGGGGACTCCATGTAGATTTTGAACTGTTTCCATGAATGTTGCAACTATTGTACTTGCTCTAAAAGGACGAGAAAGAGAGCAGAAATGGGAATACTTTGTTAGTCGATCCACTACTACCATGATGCCAGTCTTTCCTTCGGATTTGGGTAAACCTGTAATAAAATCCGCTGTAACTTCTTCCCAACGTTGAGTTGGTATGGCTAATGGTTGTAGGAGACATGTTGTCTTGTTTATTAATCCCTTATTTTGTTGGTAGACTAAACATTCAGACACAAAGTTTTGAACATCGGTTTTAAGACCTTCCCATAAAAAATCATTCTTGATCCTGTGGTATGTTTTCAAGAATCCTGAATGTACTCCTATAGTAGAAGTGTGCAATTCCAAAAGGACCTTATGTTTGAGTTGGGAATTCTTACATAAATATAGGTGATCACGATATCGTAACAAATCATTCTTCTATACAAAATTGTCTACTGAACTGGGGTCTTCATGTAGTTGTTGAAAGATCTTGCATACGTCTTGATCTTGCTTCCATTATATCCTTGCTTCTTCCACCTAATCAGATTATGGAATACAAATAGCACATAGTGAACCTTTTGTTTCTTCTTCTTTCCTTGAAAGGGCATCTTCCACAACATTATGTTTTCCTTTTTGGTAGATAATTTCAAAGTCATAACCTTGCACCTTTGTAACCCATTTTTGTTGCTCTTTAAAGATAATAGTTGCTCTAAGAAGTACTTCAAACTATCATGATCTGTTTTTACTTTGAACTATCTTCATATTAGGTAAGGGTGCCATTTATGAACTACATGTAGTATGGCCAACATTTATTTTTCATAAATGGGGTTAACTAAGTTTTTCCTTTAAGTTGGTTGCTTTCAAAGGCAAGGGGCCTTCCTTCTTGCATAAAAACTGCACTAATTCCATGGCCTGAGTTATCGCACTCCACAATAAATGTTTTTATAAAGTCTGATGTGGCTAGGATGGGAGTAGTACACATAGGCTCCTTAAGTTTGTCAAAAGCTTTGGTTGCTTCTTTGGTCCAAGAAAATGCTTCCTTCTTTAACGATGTTGTTAGAGGTGCTAATATTTGACCATAATTCTTTACAAACTTGTGATAATAGTCTGTTAACCCTAAGAATCATCTAAGTTTCTTCAAGGTTTTGGGAATCGACCATTCCCTCATAGATTTAATTTTGTTAGGGTCCACTTTTACACCTTCATGAGATACAATATGACCCAAATATTCCACTTCTTGAACCCCAAAGGCACACTTGGAAGGCTTTGCATATAGTTGTTTCTCTTCCAATAGTTGTACTACTCTGTCAACATGTTGTACATGCTCTTCCCAATATTTGTTGTAGATTACTATGTCATGAAAAAATACTAACACAAATTTTCTAAGGAAGGGCTTGAAAATAAAATTCATCGAGCTTTCAAATGTTGAAGATGCATTAGTAAGTCCAAATGGCATAACCAAAAATCATAATGAACTTTATGTGTTCTAAAAGTTGTTTTAGGAATGTGTGCCTGCCTCATTCTGATTTGATGATATCCTGGATGAATATCTAACTTAGTAAAGAATTTTGTTCCATGCAATTCATCTAATAATTCATCAATGACATGAATAGGAAACTTTTCTTTGGTGATCATTTTGTTCAGATTTCTATAATTTGGACACATACACCATGAACCATCCCTTTTTGTAGCCATCACCACTGGTGAAGAGAAATAACTTTGGCTAGGTTGAATGATTTCGTCCTCTAACATTCCCTGGATCATCCGCTCAATCTCACTGTTCTGTGCAAATGGATACCTGTAAGGCCTAATGTTAGGTGGTACACTTCCTGGTTGTAAATGAATAGCATGGTCATGATCTCGAGAAGGTGGAGTACCCTTAGGAATTTCACCAAATAACTTGCAATGATTGTTGATAACTATCTGGAGGTCTAATGGAGCAGAGGATATAAATGTTTGAACATCAACTGAGCACAATTATGTAACTACACCCTGGTGTCCCTTTTTGAGTAATTTTGTCATGTTGTTAGAGCTTATCACTTTAGAGGGTTCCCCTTGGATACCTCTAATCTCAATTTCCTTACCATCTAAGGAGAGTCTCATGAATAGATCTTGAAAATTAAGGGCCATTGTTCCCAATGATTGTAACCATTGGACCCCTAATACAACATCAACACCCCCCATTTGGATGGCAATCATGGGGCTATCCAGAAAATAGTCCCCCATGTTGATCTTAATACCATGGCATTTCCCTAAACAATTTACGATACCTCCATCTGCAATCATTACTTGAAACTCTAGTGTGGGATATACAAAGCAATTGAGATCTTTTACTAATTTGTAATTGATGAAATTATGGGTACTACTAGAATAAATCAATATGCTTACCATTTTCTTCTTGATGTATCTTGTATCTTGAGGGTTTGTGGAGTACTAATGTTGGCCAATGCATGACAATATATTATTGGAGTAGTTTCTTCTAGATTCGGATCTTGTGTTGGTTCGAATTCATGATCTTCTTCCTCTTCACAGTCTATGTAGAATAAATTCTTCTCACTGCATTTATGCCCCTAACTGTACTTGTTGTCACAATTGAAACATAGTCCTTTTTCTCTTCTTTCATCCATTTGTTGAGGTGTCAACCTTGTCAATTGAGGTACACTTGTCTTATGACCCCCAAAATGATCTTTGCTTCTTGTGTATGCTCCAATGGTGGACTTCTGTGTAGCCTTATCTTTGGCTTGAATATGATGAGCAATTTACATAACTTCCATAATATTTGTAGGATGTCTTAAGAAAACCTCATGTTTAATGTCTTGTTTTAATCCACCCATGTAAGCTTCCAACAAATTTTCATCATTTATGTCATCCACCCTCAGGACCAAGGCTTGGAACTTTGAATTATAACCTTCAATATCACCTAAGTGCTTGATTCTTGTCAATTGAATGAAGTAGTCTTGTTCCCACACTTTCCCATATTGTGCTTTTAAGTCTCTTGTAAATAAACCCCAAGTATAATGATAAAGAGGGGGCTTCATTTTAACTACCCATTGATACCATTGATATGGTTTTATCTCAAAGTTCAAGGTTGCTTTGTGAATCCTTTTCTTATCATCCATACTATTAAGCAGTTCAGAATATTGCTCTATTTGGTTCACCCAAGTAAAGACCTATGTTCCATCAAACTTCATTATTTCAATCTTGTGAAGGCTGAATTTAGGACCCCACCGTAATTAAATCCAATAGAAAATTGCTTATTATCAACAAGTTGTTCAACTTGAATACTACCCTTATTTTCACGAGTTCCTTGCATTTTGATATCTCCTTTAGGGGGTCTCTCATCTAGAGCCAGGAAGATCATAGAAGACAAGGAATTTTGCAATTCCTTCACGAAATTTTGTATTTCTACTTTATTTTCATCCATCTTATTTTCCATTTCATCCATCTTATTTTCCATTTCACACATCTTATTTTTCATGTCATCCATCTTCTTTTCCATACGTTCCCAATTTTCTTTCATCTTCTCTTCCATCTTCTTTTCCATTTCCCTTTTTAGGGATTATTGAGAATATAATAAATCCACTCGTTCTAACATACTACCATTCATTTCATCAACTTGGTTCTTTAATTGGGATAACATGTTTTCAAAATATTCATTTTCTTCTGACGTCCAGTGTGAGGTTTCTTAAGGTTTAATTGGGGTCGAGACCTTTTTTGGAGACACGTGGGACAAAAATAATAATACTCCTCTATTTTCTCTTGATCACAAATTTTGAATCACCAAAACTAGATCTTCCAATCAAAAGTTATGTCAATTGTAAGTTACATACCTTTGAAACCCTAATTTGGAGTCAGTCCTTCTAACTGACCTTCCTTCTGATGTATTTATGAAATTCCAGTCCTTTGGTGTCTAAAATTTCATCTTGTAGTACTCTAATATGTCTTCTCTTCAATGCCACATATCTTACCAAAATCGGGTGTGCTAGATGAAAGTTATGGTACCTTTCCCAAACCTTGCTGAATTTTGGCCTTTCTTAGACAGTGAATGTGTAAAGAATGCCACATATCCAATATTTAATACTGGATTATAAAAATTGTACGAGGAAAACTATGGCCTATCCTCTTTCAAATGCAACTCATCTCATTGAATTTGGATCCGCTCCGAAGAAGATATGACTATTTTACCTGCAACACCTATTTGAGACTAGTTATAGGACTAATAAAAAACCCTATCTTCCACAGGGTATATCTTTGAAAGTATAATGACCCACAAGTTGAAAGATTCACTAGAGATGCCTTGGTACATATTATAAAGAACCTCCAAGTCTCATTGTCTAAATCATCCAAGGAAAAAAAAAATTATAGTGAAAATGCCAAGATGACTTGCTTGGAGAAGAAAAACCCTAGGATTGATGCTCTGATACCAAATGCTATGTTCCGACACCTTAAAATCATAGTTTTCGACCAGGTAGAACTCCTCCTTTAGGGAATCTACAAAGGTCGCCCAAGTGGGTTCTCTCCTGAATGGTGTAGATTCATCCATAGTGTACCTCTCCCAGTAACCTTCCCACCAAACTCTAACATGGGGAATGGATTTAAGGAGCGCAAAGGTGATCTTTTCACTACCAGATTTTTTTTTGGACAGAGTAATAACCTTCTAGTATATTCAACCATTTTTCTAGAGCATCTGCATATATATGGAATTCAAATAAGGGGATATCAAAATTGACTTGTACTTTGAAGGGTGTCGTATCTCTGAAATGGTCGTTTATCGAAGATGCCTCAGCTACCAAAATCGATAGTCTTCGAAGGATCTAAGCAAAGTTGTCCATCATTTCGTTCCTCCGTCACATGAGGGGTTCCTCAAGCAATGTATTGAAAGAATCTCTTGCTCTATCATCTCCCTTTTCTTCCACCATGGGAGGTCGCTTGGGTTTGTGAGAGTGGTTTCCCTCAAGCGAAACTAGCTCAAGACCCAACTCTCTATAGCCTGACCTCGTTGGGGACCTACTTTGAGAAATGAGAAGGAGTATATTGATTCAAAATATTTTGAGAATGAAATGAGACAAAAGCAAAAATATAGCAGAGAACACAAAAATAGAGTGAAACCCAACTTCTATTAATGAATAAGATAGAAAAACATTATAGAACACAAACTGGCAGAATGAGGTAGCTTATCTCTGAAAAGAAAGAGATGTTGGCTACACTTCATTGGCAACAAGATTTACATCACACTCCATTGCATGCGTAAAGGGCCTCCTTTACCTTAATTATATATGAGAGAGTGAGAGGATAACAATTCACATGATGCACGTGGGATAAAGTGGTCTAAGTTTATAAAATTCCATAGGCATGTAAAACACTAGGACTTCCAAGGCGGTCACCCATGCTAGTACTACTTTAGCCCAAGTGTGCTTAACTGCGGAGTTCTAATGGAATCTGATGCATTACTGCTATGTTGTAGGCATGTACATAAGACCACTAGGAAATCATTACACGATGTCTGTAATTAACAAATAAAGATAGCATTACATTCCATTCCCCATCAAAAGGGTGAACATCATGGTTTATCAAAACCATAGGCTCGAAATGTTGATTAAGTGGAAAACATGGATGGCCATCGAGATCCACCTAGATCATCCCTTGCATCCTCGAGAGAGCCATTACAATTGTATCAACCAGGTGACCTGGAAGGCATAAAACAATGTTCATTGCATTGCGCCTTATGAAGCATGACTCGTGGCTCACCCTGACCAGTTCGAGATGGTTTACAAGTCAGATCTTGACCACTACCTTTGTCATCAATTGAATGTTCATGCCTCGATAACAAAAATTTCCATTTGAATCTCGTCATCCAGAGATCATGCATTCCAAGTCCATCTTACCCCTACGAATGTGCTTGACCTCTCTACCTTCCCAAATTACATACTCAAACATTTTGACCCTTCTAATGATACATCTCTTCATGGAGTGGTTGTTGACTCTGTTCTTTTAAACCATGTGGAGCTGGATTCTTATGTTTGTTATGGGACATATACACGAACAAAGTGGAACATAGTTCCTCTTTCTTTAAGATGGTTAGTCTTTTACCCCACCCACCTGTTCTACAACATGAATTAAACATTATGAATCTTGTTCATCACAACACAGGTTCATGTGCTCCTTGAACATTCATGGTTCACATTAAAATCCTCCTCCAAAAGTGGTGACTTGCCTAAAACTCGCATCATTGACCATTATTCTCATGATGCTTACGATCGATTTCACATCATGCTCAAACCGAACCGTAAAGGATTAGGGAAGAGACTTCATTAATAACCCAGATTCTATCTGTTAGATTTTACCCCAACATGAATGGACCTTTCTATCCAGGTATTTGGAGACTTTGGAACCTTATTTCTTTGATGTGTGAACCGGATTTAAGAGTGGAACAAAATGAATAACAGACTGAATAAAATAACACAGAGATACAAAGAACAACAACAGATATCCAGTGAACCATAACTTCTATTGAATAAATAAAATAGGTTGAAACTGTAAAGTTGCAAAACTGAAAACAACTTGCTTGAATGGTGGTAGCTATCTCCGAGAAGAGATGTGGATGCTATGCGCATCTATCTGAGCATAATAATTACAATGAGGCTCCGAAGGCCTTTTTAAACATTACTCATGAATGCCAAAACCTTAGACATCCAAAAACCTAACCCTAGGAGATGAAACGACAAACATTATGTGGGTCCCAATGGGTAAGTTGGTACTTCAACTTCTCGGGGTCGTAACTTTTTCATACGACCTCCGTTTTAGGCACGTGATAGGTCGTTGGAAAGGTATTTTTGAGAACTACACATTATGCTGTCAAACTTTGAATCCTTCTATAGTTTGACTGTGGCAAGCCAAAACACTGTTTAGGGCCCTAAAAGTACAAAAATATATACTGACAGCATAATGTACATGGATTCCTGCCTTTGCTTAGAAAGTTTCCTGAAAGCGGTTAATCTTTTCCAACATTTTGAAACATGATGGTTATATAAACCACAATATGTACATGGATTCTTTCTTCCATTTTTACATACAAATCTATCATGCATAACATAATCAAAAGCAACTGAATGATAAGCAGAATTATACCTTGAACATTCACCTTTATCGCCTCTTTGAGGAGGTGAATCTGAAGAGTTACAAGCTCTCCTTTGAAGACCATCAACAATGTTCTTGTCCTCATCACTGTCACAACTCTTTCGTTTCACACATTCGCATTCATCTTGAACACAAGCCTTGCATTTTGAAGAGATCGAAGTTTCAACAAAAGTTCTTGAACTTTCACCTTTAAAGCCTTCTTGAGGAGGTGAACTCGAAACAAAATTTATGCTTGGAACTTTTTCCCTTGTCTCCTCGACTTTGGAATTTACTCCATCAATTCGTTCATATCCAAGACCACAATACCTAGGTCTCTCTTCAACAACAATAGGCTCAACAATGCCTTGTGCATGCTTGCCTAACCCTTTACCTTCATAGCCCATTTTTAACAATAACTTGGACCCTATTCCTCTT